>JABUQX010127357.1:0-29650 GCA_015478945.1 Trachelipus rathkii | reverse complement strand
TCGTTTGTTACTGTTAAAAATCATTTTATGTTATCATTTTATTGCATTTCGCGAGCTGCATTTATGAATGCATTTATGCATCGAAAACATTTAGTAAAACATTACAATATTGCAATACGGAGAATTAAAGTTGTAAATATAAACAGCAAAACTTTATACAACATAATCATAATAATGAATAATGATAATGAATGAATAATTTAATAAATTTAATAATAAATAATGAATAATAATGTAATAATAAATAAAGATAATTAACTAATAATTTCATAATAATGAATGACATAATAATAATAAAGTATAAAATAAGTATTATAATATTGCAAATAAAAAATTAATGATAATACAGTGAATAATGATAATAATAATAATAATAATAATGTATAATAATAATAATAGATAATGAATAATGAGTACTGAATAAATAATAAAATAAATATAATCATAAAATTGATACTTTAATCAATATAATAATAATAATATAAAATTGTTTCATTTTTATTATTGTCGGGTAATGTAACTAATTATAATTATAATGGTATAAAGATTATAATAAATTATCATCAAGACTACGAGGAATTATAATGGAAAAAAGAAATGTAGTTATACATCAAACATAACAGACAATATCACAATTATCTTATTATTAAATGAAATTCAAGCACACAACAACAACAACAACAATCAACAGTTTCAAAATATTACTATTATATTTTTACAAGCTATTTGAATTAGGCAGAATAAGCTACAAACGACATATCTAATTTCATTGTAAAATAAGCATTCCACAAACATATTAATTTTAATATACATGTTTATGCCAAAAGGAAATATATGCCAACACCTTTATAATTACATTTCACAAAATGTAGATTGCAAAGTGATTTGATACCTGTGCATTAACGTATCTCGAATCTAGAAATAAACTAACATAATTTATATTTTGATTTTGATAGAGGGAAAATTATCTGTTTAAAAATTATATAATAGGTTAATTAATCAAAGCTTTCAATATTTTTTGTTTTCAATTAATCTCTGTTAACAATAACACAGGCCTGCAATGGAAAAATTTTTCCTATGAAATTGTCTTATTTCCATTGTATTTTGGGTGTGCTGAATTCAAAAATAACATCCATTTCCCTCCATCACGTAAGTTTTTCACAAATCACGTGTAATTCATTTCCTATTTTTTCTCCTGTGTATGCAACTCTTTTTGCTGAATGAAATGTTATCTCTCTTCAGGGTTTTAGAAGCATGGATCACACCTTTGCTGTTAGTATTGAAGTTCTATATGACGACACTTTTTACTATCTCATATACGAAGTGTGAAAGAACAGCAGAAGAAAAAAAATAAACTAGGAAAAGATCACAGTGATTTGTGTAAAATATAACCTTATACAGTGGGATGAGGGTAAGGACACATGTATGTATTTTTTTGATCAGCAACACACACAAGAGAAGAATACCATGCGCTCAGACAAATATTCAAATGTGAAAAAATTTTTTCTCCACTTTGCAGGCCCTATAAATAAAACCATCGGTTTGTCCTTGTGTTATTGTTAACAGAGATTATTGAAAAAAAAAAAAATATTGAAGAATTTCTTTTTTAATACCTATATATATAATTTTAAACAGATTAATTCCTCTCAAAAATCAATATAAAATCACGTTCTTATTTGATAAAATTGAAAGATAAACAAAACGCACAAGGATTAAGAGATTTGAGAATCTAAAATTTTGAAAATAATTATATTCATTTTCCAAGCATAATTTTTCTTAATTATAAATGAAAGCTGGAAAGATATTACATCCAATAGAAAGATCTGAGGCAGAGGAAAAACTTAAAAGGAAGTAAATGTACGGTACTGCATTATGCATTTTTTAATTTTCTATGAGCAGAATCAAAGAACAACGATGAAGATAGAAGTCGGTGTTGTCTGCAATCTGTAAAGTTAGTGATTCTTAGACGATACATTTGAAGGCATAGATGATACATTTCTCTGGTTTAGGATTTTTAATAACACAACTCTTGCTAAAATTTTAATATACATTCACTGAATTAATTAGGCTTTGAAGAGTCTCACAACTACCAAGCGAAAAAATAATTATTCCTCATTCTCAATCTTCAACGACCTATTTGCCCATCTCTGCTTAGATTTGGCATTCATCCTCACCATGAGCTCGACATGAGGTTGTCTGGCACAAAGCAGTCCATAATTCATGTAGTGTATTCCGTTTATTTTGTATCAATTCACCACTTCACTCAAGACCTGTTTAAGGACATATTTAGGTTGAAAAGCACTTTGCGACACAGATCTCCGTATCTCACCATTCAGTGATTTACTCATTCCGTACCTTATGCACTATACTTATTATCACAAGAAAACTCGAATCCTTCATTTTAAAAACCCTCTTTTTAAATATAAATTATAAAAAAAGATTTCGTATTATATCTTAAATTCAGGATTTCGTAAAAGATTAAAATTTAATCTAATGTATCAATTAGCACCTTAATCACGGATTGTTTATTTTTAAATAAAAAACCTAGAAAGATTTTTATAAAATACATGTTATGCTATCAGAGAAGAACTTATTTTTGCTATTTTAATACCTTATTATTGGTTAAGATGGATGTAAAGCGAGTAAGGTCTAGATTTATGAGTCTACATTTAACACGTATGGCATAAGCTTGCGTGTTATTAGTCACCTACGCAATACTGGCGCATGCCCACACTTATTGCTGCTTCGCACCCATTACTAATTTACTAAATTTACTAATTTAAAGCGTACGCCAAAATATACACCAATCATCCTTGCAGCTAAATTATCCATGATACTATATTAAAATAACTTCAAACTCTTTAATTTTTTTCAAAAACTTTATAAACACACAGCATCTTTTTAAAGTTAAGAAAAATCATTCTTTTATCACAAACACTATAGTTACATGATTAAATTAAACTTTTATCAAATCTCTCACACACACAGACTCAACTTTAAACATATTTAATACATAAATAACCATTTCTATTGTCTTACGCTACTGATTTGTATATTTATCATAAATACTTTTTAATTAATATCAATTTTCACTTATGAAAAGATAGGTATAGAAAACATTGAACAAATGGGCAAATCTATTCTAGTCTTATATAATTGTAATTTGCGTATTCACTCATTATAAATTGTATCGTGTCCCTATCTTAAAACATCATTCTAATGTTATTATAACCATATAAACTATCATTAATAATATACGGATCTGTTTTTATGCCTCCATACAGAAAGACTTATTTGATTGTTAAATCAGAGTGCGAATGTGTGTGATAGCTAGTAGTATTATACGCTCGTGACTGTGAAGATTGTGTAGATAGGTGGTAGTAGAAAAAATAGAAATGTCGCTCCGTTGAGGCTGTGCTCGTTTGTTGACTCTTTACGCTGCTCGTGTTGGTGTGTAATATCATATAAAATAGGCATGAAGTAAATAACACTACTTAGGAGAAATAATAAAAAATATATTCTAATAAATGGTAATAATAAATTAATAGACAAATAAATCAAAAATCGAAAAAAAACAATTATGACTATTGTAAGCACATACACTCCAACTTAAATTTAAATAAAATCCAAATAAGTAAACACGAAACACACACTCACCATAAAGACAAAAGTTTGTAGCATATTGTAATAAATAAGCTCCCTAAGGTGTTTTTAAAAGATAAATATACTTTCGAATATTTAGTCTCCAAAAGACAAGCTGACGATACAGCTGATGAGCTAAAGCTGTAAAACTGTTATATCTGCAACAGTTAAAGAGACGCAGCCTCCACCCGCATCTCTCACACATCAAAAGCATATTAATCCCCGAATAAGAAATTTAGTTAGCATGTCATATATATATGTCCCCATAATACATATATCGATTTTTAGGTAGATATCTCATCTTTTACAAATTAAGTACTTTAAGTGCTGAATGAGACTGGGATACATCGCTTAATAAAATATAATGATTCTAGCTCTAAGCAGTTCCAATGTAAATCAAAAACATATAAATTTAGCCTTAAAAGCTTTTATTTTTATAAAAAAAACTGAAGTATACCAGTAAAGCAGTAAAACAAAAGCCCATCCTTATAATACCAAGCAGAAGGAATAAGAAATGAAAACAATTAACATTAGAGACTTAACACATTGGAAAATAAAACCAAACAAAGAGCATCTTAAAGTTGATTCTTACATTCTTAAATTGAATATTGACTAGGAGCAGGCATGTTAAGCGATAAAGTGCTAGAGGTAGTTAGACATAAACAAATAATTATGGTCACATTAGACATACGTGCAGTACCAACATACAATTATGAGTTAAGCCTTTCTTTCACCGTAATAGGCACGCTAACGCAAGTAAAAACCAACAGCCAGTATGCACTAAATAATCATCGGACACACCAACTGAAACAATAAAATCAATCAAATCAACCGCTTGTTTTTGATTATCTTATTATTAGAGGTTACTTATTAACATTATTATGTCTATTGATTACTATATTTTTATATACTTTAGCTTTTATATATGGTCTAGTATATTATGTTATTTATATTTATATATTATGTTTTTAATTTATATAAATATTATTTTTGTTAACAAATTAGTAGTTTAGCTCAAGAATATAATTTAACTGGTATTGGATGATTAATTATCAGAACGCTACTCTTGGACTTAATATACTTATCTTTATTTATTATTCATTTTTTTTAAAATTTTTAAATAAATCTTTTTTAATTATTACTTAGAATAAATAAATAAATAAAAAATAAAGAACAATCCAAAATGTTATATATATAAACATTATGAGTTAAAGCAGTAAATCAGAAAGCAGTAAAATACGCTACTATAATAGGACCTTACTATTCCCGCATCTTGGTTGCTTTCCTTTAGGTTAAATTGAGTTATTATTCTCTATTTGAGTTATTGAACTCTTCTACTTACTTAAGCGATCGCGTGTAAGAGTTGGTAAATGATAAATGTTTTTTATACATAAATGTTAAGTAATGAAGTAAAAGATGGAGATGATTCAAATAAACAATCTGTACATGACGTAAAATTTATTCTTGAATAGATGGAACGTGGTCCTACTACAAGCACATGAGGAACTTTTACACCTATCGATGAATAAAGATACGAAGCTTAACATTTATGTTCGTGTGTCATAGGAAAATCAGAGGAACAACAATAGATATGATTTATAATAAAAAAAAACAAAGATTGTTTAGGAGATATTCAGTAATCGAAAATATTCAAATTTATCTTTTTATGAATATACCTATATATACATTCTGGTACAAGGTTACTAGTTTCATATACGCGTGACACAAGTGGAGGAATATTCGACGTTTCACGCTCTGTGAGAGGCAACAAAGGCTTGGACAGGCGTCACGAATCAAATTTAGAGGAAGCGACTGAGAATAAGTATATTAGCGCCAGCGGGCGCAGCGCGCGGGGCGGCGGTGGCTGGAACGGGGTTCGGAGGGCTGTCGCTGTCTGGGTGGAGAGAGATTCTAGTAGAACATGCGTCTAGACCTGCTATGGCTGGCTCAGCTTATGAACTAGGGGGTACGACAAAAGATTGCCGAGCTCATCATTAGATGAAAGGCCAAGACACTTCCAGGCAATAGATGAGAGTTATAGCAAGTTGAAGACGCGCAACACAAATTTGAAAAATATTGTTTCTCGCGCATAAGTCGAAGTAAGTGGTTGAAGGAGAGAATCAAGAACTCTGTAGCGAGATACGATGTTGAGTCGAGATTCAAATTTCGAGTGAGGTGTGGATTTGTTAGATTTGTAGTGTATATGGGCTAAGTGTATAGTTCGTCTACTGTAGGGAGAGTGTAAGTGTGGTATAGAGGGGTGACATATATGAGCCGGAGTTGTCAGGTGGGGTGTGTGTGCTAAGCGGTAAAGTGTACAGTCAGTGTTTGTAGAAAGCTGTCAGTACTGTGCTTTGGGGAGTGTATCATGATGTGTATCTAGGTTTGTGATGTGTTGTGTGTGTTGAGTAAGCGGAAGTTCCGTTGTTGAGTGTATTTGGTTTGTGCTTGTGTTGTATGTAGTATGTATGCATATACGTGTGTGTTAGTATGTGTGTGTGTACAGGTGAACTATCATATTATTACAGTAAGAGGAGTGAGATATAAAATATAATTTAATATATATAATTTAACTCTATATCTACTTTCACTATACTTATATATATCATACTATTCTATCTCATATATCATATTTACTTTCTCTCTCAGTATTCATATCTCTTCTATCTACTCTTCTTATTCATATATCTATATAAGATTGATCTTTATCCCTCTCTCTCTTATTCATATATCTCTATATATATCTCTCTATTATTACTATCATTCTCTTCTATTATTTCTATTCTCTCGCGCTTATAAGTGTTTCAGAAAAGACCTAACTCACTTCAGTAAGGAAGTCAGTCCTCACTCGCACACCTGTCTTTCGGTATATTCTTCTCCTCATACTCCACTTCAATCGATTCCTCTCTCATCTCCTCTACTTCATCACTCTCTCGGCGTAGAACCCATATACTCTAAGGTCTACTTCTACTTATACTCGGATCCTCATCGCGGGATGCTGCCAAAAGTCGCTGAATCTCTAAATGCTGGCTCCATCTTCAAGTTTGGCACTTATGCTGTCGGCACCTCACCTTCTGCTCGGCTCCCTCTACTGTGGCAGCTCTCCATTCTGGCACTCTTCTCTCTCTCTATCCTTCATCTTCATAACTACTCAAGATAGAAGGATTTTTATGAATATCATCTAATACTCATTATCTCAGAATACTTATACATAGAACACTCCTAGACATCCTTACGGTGATTGGCACCATCAAAATGTAAGCCCCCAAAATCAAAATTATCATCTCTCGAACATCAAATAAATTTCGCTGAGTCATCTAAAATGGTTCGCCTCCATCAAATGATGAACGCCCACACGCACTGATGTTATCATTAAACAGTCTGAGTCATCAATAATGCCTGAGTCGTTACTCTAAAGCTTGCAATTGCCTCAAAGTTTGAGCCAACAGTTGAGTGCAATCAAGCTTGAGACCATCAAAAAAGAATGAGTCATCAAAGATGAGGCATCAAAAGTTGGAAGGCATTCAAAAGTGGACGGCATCAAAGCTGAGGCATTTATGATGGAGCATCAATGCTGAGGCATCATAGTTGAGTTGCATCAAAGCTGATCGGCCATAACAATATTCGAGTTGTCTCGTTATGTGTGGCTGTCTCTCGTATGTGCTCTGTCTGTGTGTCTGTAGTTTGCTGTCTTCGTTGTGGTGTGTCGTTGTGTTGTGCTCTGGTGTTGTGCCTTGTTGTGTCTACGCGCGCGTTCGCGCTCAATATATTTCATATATATTCTATAATATATATATCTATATACTTACTCTTATGCAGACGAGTTACAGTTTATTGCTTCTTTCATTTCAACTCATGTCATCTCATCTGAAGATAATCTCAAATAATCTCACTTCATATATATATATAATTACTCTCTTATACTCTTATATACCTATTTTATATCTCTATATATCTATCTCTCTCTGTACGCCACGTTCAAGGGGCAGTGTGTGTGTGTGTTTGTGTGGTCGTGTGTTTCTCGCTGTGTTGCGCTGTCTCTGTCGTGTCGTGTGTGCATGTGTGTTGTCTCGTTTGTAGGTGGTCACATGTCGTGACTCTCTCTGCGGATGGAAATATCAAGTTGGACAGATCATCACAGGTCGTGTATCCTATCATGACTCCATGTTACACTCACAGGTGCAAGGTGGCAAGGTTCCTGGATGACGCTCACAGATAATCAATACTTACGCCCTTCCACTGACCTCTCTCTAACGAATGGTCAATTTTTAAGAATGGTCAATATCAGTGCCCTTGATCGGTATCACGCCGAAATATCAAAGGCGCAAACCGAAATGAGTCTCAGTGCCAAAACATCAAAAAAAGGGCGTAGCGCCCCTAAAGGGGTGGGCCAAAAATAGGGCGGGAGGTATCGACTATTTCGAATTCGTTGCTGCGCAACCGGTCTGGCGGTCAATCCCTTTCTCGAGTGGTTCGCAAATACATCGCATAGGTCTCAAAATGCTAAGATAATTACAAACAAAGTCGGCCAAACAAAGTCATAGGTCCGGTAAATCATTTGGGCTCTCAAAAAAATTTGGTGTTGCCAACATTTTACGGTTTATGTGAAAATAGAAGCCACGTGGTAAATTTAGAAATGATAAAGGAGTGTAAGTTTCCAGATGTTGCCTTCCTGTCTCACTCGCTACACTCGCACTCCATCGCACTCTCCACTTCTTCAGAATGACGAGTTCATTCTCACCTACTCACGTTCTTTCATTCTTCCTTATACTTCATTCGAAGATCTTCTCAAAAAATATCTAATATATAACCTCTACAACAAACATTGAATTAAAAAATACATTATATTATATATCTCTATCCTATCTATTCACTATATAACTCTTCTCTATATCTCTCTATATATATATATATATAATATATATATATTTAATCTATCTATCTATCTTTATATATCATATCATTTATATATATATACTATCTATCAGCTCATCCAATATTCTATATTCTCTCTCTCTCTCTCCTTATCTATACTTCATAATCTCTATCTAATTCTATCTTTCCTATATACTACTCTATTTACTATTACGATCTTCTTACTCTCTCTATGCTATCACTACCCTTCGAAATATTTGCATCACTCTCTTTATTCTTCTATCTATTTCAATATATATCATCACTCTCATCTTACTCTTATATTATCTTACTTATATATTCATATATATTACTCTATATCTGACTCTCAATTAATTAATATATATATATAGATATGATGCGAGATGAGACTTCTGGGTATATACAAAGTGTGTATCATGTTGATTATGTGTGAATAAGGTATATTTATATATAAATATTATTTTGTATAAGTGGATTGATAGGATAGAGTATAAGTTAATAGATTCCCTTTATAATTAGTATATAGTATAGTGGAATAAACTGTAGGACTCATCATATTATGTAATGAGAATTGTCTTATATTATTATATTTATTAGTGTAAGTTTGTATTTATATTACGTGTAGATAAATTATGAATTATATTTATAAAGGTTTAATAATTTATTATTAGTTTGAGAAAATGATAGATGTATGGTTTGTGTAAATACAACATTTAAGTTGATATATACGTAATAATAAACCATATGATATATATATATAGCGCATTTGGTAAGAGTGTGAGTTTGTAGGCTTGTAATAATATGAGCTATTGAATATCTATATATATAATTTATTTAATTATGAAATTGTTATGCAAAAATATATATCAGAGTAGAAATATAAATAAAATCAGTAATCTTCTTATCAGAGAAAACATTAAAATGAAAGGATAGAGTGAGTATGAAGGAATGAAAATATTGTGTATTTTAGTATAGTATTTTATGAGGTGAGTATTTGACTACATACACTGATAATACGACATAGGATATATAATATCCTATGAATGCTCTTCTATTAGTGTAGGTAAGTGTTATATAATGATATATATAATGGTATACTGTTGGTAATATTAAGTGCTTTTTGAGTGAGTGAATGTAAATCAATGAGTAATTATATTATAGTATATTGATATAATAGATCACAGTATGAGATGTTAGTTTTATATAGTATATATATCTCTTTGGCTAATTTTAAATTGTATATCGGATGTTAGGTTAATTAAAGTATATAGAGGTTAAGGTAGCGATAGAAGTTGCTACCTAGATCATTATAAATGGAGTAATTGAAGAATAGAAGATGATGGGATGGGGTGCCTGATTCGACCCGTGTTCATCTACGATTGGCGGATAAGGATGTGGAAATAATCGCGAAGAGGGTGAGGTGGCGAACAGAAGAGAGCGTCTATAAGAGAGAGAAGAGTGTTATTCAGAAGAAAGAGGAGTGCTGAGAGTTTTTTGTTTTGGCAGAATGTGTGAAAGGAGGAGTTTGAAAATATTTTGAGTGAAAGGAAGAAATGAAGTAGCTGTAAAGAGTCTGCTTAAGAGAGTGGTGGTGGACCAAATGGAGGGCATTGTATCGATAGAAGAGAGAATGGTTCTCTAGTCGTGATAGTTTTTATTTAGTAAGATATAATGAACATGATTCTCCCAAGAAAGATTATAAGTATTATTAAGATTCGGATTTTAATAGAGTGGCCAAAAATCATTATAATTATAAAAGTATATTTAATATTATTTTAATTTTGGAATTTTTATTAGGAATGGGGCTGGACTTACAAATTAATTTTGAAGCCGAATCATTTGCTATAATAGATTTATGAGAAATGATAATAAATGGAGAGAGGATATATAATTGAGAAAATGAAGAGGAATTTAAAGGAGGTGAGTTAAATACGGAAATAATGATTTATTGTATTGTGATAATGATATGAAGATAAGTGATATTCGAAACAGCCGGTACGTATAGAGAAGACAAATATTCTTAAAATATTTGAAGCATCGGAGTTTCCCCACGACGTCCTTTATGACTTCTATATTTGCTTAAATAACTAAAAGGACCCAAACATTTGAATCTTTATTGACGCCTCATAAACGATCATTCTAGAGAAGAGCTCTGGCCGTTAGAACGGGCGCTTTTTGAAGCTAAATGGACAGAAGTGATTGCTAGTTATGGCAACATAAGGCTCGTATAGTTGTGGGCGTGGAAACCTCTACCTTTGGAGGTATTTTATTCAGCTCAAGGACTACGGCATCAGAAAGCACCAAGTTGTGTTTACTCGAGAAATGTGTTTTTTACCTCTTAGAGTGTCCTAGGATCAAGAGTTTCGGGGCCAGGAGAAAGATGCTGGCCCAACAGACAGGGCGAAAGCCCTACAAGGGAGAAATTGGTAATAATTTAAGATCATATCGATAATTTATATATATTATATATATATATATATATATATATATATATAATAATTATATATTATATTATATATAATATATATATATATATATATATATAATTATATATATATATATATATTACTATAATATATATAACGCTTAAATTAGGTCACATTGTTAGTTTTATTTGAAATTCTAGTCATACATTATAAAGTTTTAATTTAGTATTATCTTGGTTATTAGGGATTTCGGACATCTTGTGTGTGGTGAGTGTGAGTGTACTATTTCGCTAAAAACTTGTACCAAAATGGTGAAAGCAAAATTAATATAGCTTTTCGCCCTGTCATTTGGGGTCCAGCATCTTCGTTTCGCTCAATCTGGCCCCATAAACTCTTATCCAAGAATACTCGGTGAGGAGATACTATTTTCTCTGCAGACATAACGGTTGTACGGAATGCTAGTATTCTGAGTTAAACACTCAGAGGATTTCGTAAGAGGGGTTTAACAGTAGTGCACTATACTGTACATATGTAGTTTTACACGGCTAAATTTTAACCTGACTTGACCTTTTTTGGCCTTGAACACTGACGGTTTTTTAGGCCTTGACGCTTTTTTGGTGCCCTTCGCAGAAGGGGATGCCAGACGGTTGCGGAGCACAACCGGTCCGTACGTGCCTGCCCCCCTTTGACCCCCTTTAAGGGGCTTAGCCCAATTATTTTTTGATGTTATTGGTCTTGGATGGTGTCGGTTTGGCCTAGATATTTCGCTCTGATACGGTATAAAGGGCCAAATTGAACCCATGTTTTAAAAAATTTGTTTGGTAATTCTATTCTTAAAGGTCATTGAGGAGGGTTGTGAGTAGGGATTATCTTGACTCTAGTTCCAGATAACGACATGCCAGACATAAATTTGACTTTAAGCGTTAGGTTTGACTAGCGATAGACTAACATGTAGCATGAGGTGTCATGTAGTAGGTACCGTGACTGTATGGATCTGTCCTAACTTGATTTCCATGCCGCCGTCGCACCGGCCTACACCACGACACACCACAACACACAGCACACACACACACACACACAAAGGCACACACCACTCACACAGGAAAAATACTGTCAAATGCACAGAAAATAAAGCACGCACAGAGAACAAATTGTTTATCATGGTCATCAATGCACACGGGATGGATGATAGTCTTGTTGGGTCTTACGGCCGAGCATGTGTAGGTACTACGGTAGTATATTATTGCGGCCGAAGGGAGAAACATTTACGTTACTAGCTGCCACACAAGAACTCGATATTTTGATGCCTGCGACATGTTTAGAGAAAAATTTGGAAAAATCTCTAACGCGATTTGTTATTTGCCTTTCTCATAATCTTTGATCTATGTCTCTGCTATCGCTCATATCGCATTGCACTCAATACTATTGTATATGCCTCAATCTTTAGATCGAGCTACATTCTGTGTTAAGATGACTCATGAAAGCGATTGTGAGTATCTGTAACTACTTGATGACTCTCAGCATTATTGATAGAACATTAATCTCTCGTAAAGGTCCATATAGTGCAAATTCAGAACGTGTCATCTATATTGTTTCGGGTTTTTTTGATCGTATATGATGTGATAACTCTGAGAGAGAGAACATTGTTGGGTAGTCGGTTATGTTTATTGGTCAGGGCTATTGGATGGTGGGATGGGTGGGGGTTTTTAAAGATATATTATTGAAGTATAATCATTATTATTAAAATTTATTTGCATGGTTGGTTTATTTTTTCTAATATCTTGTAATGGCTAATATCTATGTATCTATAGGGTAGTGTATACTGATATATGTAGTTTCTATTGAGTATTCTATGAGTGCCGGTGAGTGCCAGGGTGAGTGCCAATGAATGTGCGAAATTGGAGTGCAAGGCAGTGCCACTGTGAGTTGCCTGTATATAGTTCGCAGTGCCAATGTGCATAACAACTGAGTGCTCGGAGGAAGAGGTTAAGTAGGCAACTGAGATAGCCCACTATTTATATTCAAGCCTTTTTCGCCTCTTTGCACTTTGATGACTAAGAAAATCACACCTAGATATGGCATGTCTAACCCAGGTGATATGGTTATTTGTGATGAGGAGTGCGATTGTGTCTAATTACAAGTTTGCCTGGATGGGCTTCCTCTAATAGTTTTTGAGTATAGCATTTAAGTTTTCTTTTTCTCACTACACCTTATAGCACTAATATCTCAGTATATATATATTTTACAGTTTCAAGTGGAGTATTTCAATTTATATATATATATATTATATAGTATATGAACAAAATTAATTAAAACTTTACATGTATTTATTATTTTTTGAGTATATTTTATGATTTTCACCTTATTTATTATATGATATAATTTTATATTTAAGCACATGACTATTTATCAATTAACTATCTATACTTAGTATCCTATGTTACAGTGAAATGTATAACATGCCATAGTATTTACTTGGACAGAGGCGCATCTCACACGATCAGTCCACACAAAACACTAACTCGCATATCAAGCATTCACTCTTAATAGCCGAGTATCAACAATTAACCATTATCATCGTCAGCCGGAACCCAACAGATACACTGCTCACTTACGCTCTAACCATCACACCACCGCACCAACCACACCCAACTGGGTTCTTTTTTAGTACCGAGTTACTTCATTCTAACACACTGTACAACCGCAGCCATAGACACTTATCACAAAACTAACAACTTAACGATCACCACGACACACCGCCAACACTCGCCATAGACACTAATATAGCGCACTTACACTCACCATAGACACTTACACTTACATACATACACACTATGACACTTAAAGATTTAACACTCTCGCATGACACTTTCACATCACACACATAGATACACTTACAACTTACACTCACACACTCGAATTTGGATTACTCCACTCTTGATGGCTCAATTGTTTTTATAGGCTCAAGCTTTGGAGAAGATGTTTCTGTAAGTGGTATGATGACTCAATATCTTTCGTTTGAGTCATCTTTGATAACCCCCTATATTGATGATCAATTTTGATGACGTCATCTTTGTCGTTCATCTTTATGACTCGATTTTATTGACTTGGTGTTCTCGTCACCACTATTTAGATAGAGAGGCATTTGGTTTGTATCTCTTTTGTTATTGAATGGCTCCGCAATCACCGATAAGAAGCAGGGCCGTCAGAACAATGCGCATCCTCAATGAATGTGGTGGGCATTTGATATACACTTCGTGTTCCTTAGCTCTCAACACTTTGCAGCTGCGTCTCGCCCACAGAGGCGCATAGATAATACGTTCCTGCATACCCTTCGCGCTCGTCGCCGTGCGCGCTGTTACGCCAAGACAAGGACACACTATATCTGTGCCAGAGAGTCAGAAACAACACCGCCTGCCGCGAGCTATACGCCCCCCCGCAGAGCGCAAATATTGCCACTCAACATAATGCCAGTCGAGTAACGAAAAAAATATTAACTTAGTTATGTATCTATGAGTCATTCATTTTTATTTCATAACTTAACCATTTTTATTAAAAAATTTTCGCGAACCTAAAACTGGAAGATTTCCTTTTAATTATTATTATTTAACAACATTTCATAGTTGTGATATATGTAAAATATTCAAAAAATTCTTTTCCACACATATACAGTGATTATAACAGATTGCAATAAATTTTTATTTTACTATATCTTAAACATTGGGTGGTTTAATATAACATATATCTTTTTTTTATTTATCAGTCACTAGAAGGCGAAAACAGCTCAAATCAATACACCTTCAAATACCCTAGCATTTTTCAGCTAGGATATTAGTTTGGAAAATATGTTTTTATGCTTTTGACTTGATATTTGTGTACGGTGTCTTTATGGTAACGGTGCAGAATATATTTATTATTTGAAAATTATATTCTTTTTTATTTTCTTTTAATATTATTTTACTTAATACTTTTTATTTATAAATTTTATTATAATTTGTAGTAATTATTGAGAGCAGTAGAAGCCAGAGATAGAGCTGATATAATAAATCTCATGTTTAATTTTATTGATATCTATAAGACAAACTTCTACAATTTGTCTGTTATGTAGAAAACATAACATACTTTACAGACCTTAAAAACAGTAAATGATTTTTTTCTTTTAAGTAAACAGTTGCAAAAATACAGGATGATATTACACTTATACACATCAAACGGGCTTCAGTATGACTTTTTTTTAACTGCTTTTATACCTTTGTGTCTATTTAATCGAGGTATGTGCATATTAACTCTCGAAATGAAAAGAACTAAAGGGATATTAAATATACATGGAATATTCCAACTATTAACATTACATAACCTTAAAGTCAGTAAATTCACGTATATGAACAGTTACAAATAGAGGACTGTTACTACGATATTCAACAGGGAATTTTAACAACCTACGTATTTGACTATTAATGTTTTTATAATTTCTTAGCTCTTACTTCATACTTGTGAAATAAATATATATGTTTTAACATTGCTTTTACTACCTCACATATATTTATTACATTACAATACCATTTAAGCATAAAATATATATGTATTAAAGATAGAGGTGTATTTACCTAAGCACAAAAGAGTGATAAATGTAAATGCTTTTGATGTGTTAAAACTGTTTTATAACTCTTGGTGAGTATAAATCTGCAATATGTTGTTGAAGACTCTGAAGCTTTATACCAATATATATTTACTCTTTTAAATTAATATTATTAATTACCAATATATATAATGAGTAAGATATATTTGCTAAATCTTTATTACCACTTCATAACTCCTCTTTAATCATCTTTAATCATATTTACTCATCTTCACTCCTCTTTATTTGTATTTACTCAATATGAAAGCAATCACTTTTTAACTGATTATACATATTTGGTCTCTTACCGTTTCTATATTTAAATTCTTCACTACATATGCTTTTTTTAAACATAGCAGAGTGTGAAGTGAGAGTACACTTAATATTCTATATTGTATAATTAACTTTTATTTTCATGATATATGTTTATATTATAATTTTTTAATTATTATTTTTTATTATTTTTTTATTTTTTATATTATATTTAATTTTAATGCAGATATATTTTTATTTTTATTAATATTAATCATTAAACTTTATTTTTATTATTATTTTATTTATTATACTTAGTGTTATTTTACTTCACTGGCCTATTGTTAATTATCATTTAAACGAAACGTGATACCATATTTATTATAGCACAACAATAGCACAACATCCACAACACATGCTATTTTTTTTGCATCATTTCAGTAGATTATTATTATTATTATTTTTATAATTATTTTATTATTATTATTATTATTATTATTGATTTATTATTATTATAATTAAATTCTAACACTCACACAGATCCTAATCACACACATACACACTACCACCTACATCACATACATAGCCCACCCAAAGAACCCTCTGAATTACGCACACACAACAATCACACACACACACTCATTGATTATTATTTATTATTCTTTATTATTCACACACACACAACACACCCATTTTAAACATCCTACCAAGAACTCCCCCTGTTTAACACATATATATCTATAGTTCTGTTATACAATATAACGTATAATTTATTGAAAACTTTTATGTTTTAAATTAATATCCTACCATTTATATTATATAATTATAATATAATAATTACAATACCAATTGAAGTTTTTAAGTTAAAATATGTTATTATCAAAGTTTTTTAAGAAATTCCTATATAATATCACTTTCTTGGACTTCACTTTTGACACACACAAGACATTTATAATTATAACATTTATATCTAACTTTTTGTATTTATAAGTTTTATTATAGTTTTGGTATTTTTAGTATCATTTTAAAGTTCTTTAATATTCATTTGAAATTCTTATGAAATTATTTATAACAACATCTATTCTTGACGTAATTAAAGCATAACTAGAATTTCAATAAAATCAGTAAGGCCAAGCCCCTTAGCATGCGCCTCATACAGGACCATTTTAAGCGGGATGAAGATGCGGTTTTGATTCACGTTACGATAACTTATGCTTTCTACATTGACTACTGCTTTAACATCATCTTTTTAGTCATGTAAATAAGTATACAAATAAAAATTAGTTCTTCTCTGCTAACATAATGTATTTATTAAAAATCATTCTAGATTTATTTAAAAACTCACACATTATTCCAATTTACATTTATACTCTATTCGCTCTCCCAATTCTGTCTTAACGGCTAAAAATATATTCAAAAGTTTTTTTTGGGTTGAATTAAATATTTGGGATTTTCTTTATCATTTATCTATGTACATTGACAATCAACACAGAAAACGACACCAACAGCAGGGCGCGACAAGGTGTTTAGTTGTCCTTACAATTGATTAACGAATACTGACCTCATTCTGTAAATTGTGTTGAAATAACTCCTTTAGGCCTAAAAATTTACGGATAAACCTGCTTTAGACCCGCGGTCTCGGGGTCAGAGTTTTGGAGGCACCTAATACATACCAGGTCAAAATATATTTTCACACTGATCCGTGTTTTATGTAATTAACTGTGGGAGGAAGAGTGGCCTATCGGATTGAGGCCTAAATTAAGGGATAAGCCTTTTGGTACTCAAGGTGATTTAAGCCCTAAAGTGACAACCTGGATAAAAGGTAAATTCAGTATATAGACACCAGAATCAATGAGTTATTATTATTTTTATCAAAATATTCTCTTATAGAAATGAAACATGCTGGATAGGTAAGATCATTTAAGCAGTAAAAGGAAATGCTATCCTTTCTGTAGACTTGGACTAGAAGAATCCTTATATCTCCGTATACTGACCTCGCATGGCATTTGTCGGAATTATTTTATTCGCTCTTTTTTTTGGTTCTTGTAACTATGTTAAAAAACAATTTTGCTTCAGCTCTTAATGCAGATGTTGTGCTTCCGGGAATTGAGGAATTCTATTTCGGATTATTTAAAAAAGGAATTCGAACTACTTATGCGTTGATGATTTATTATCCTTTTAGGCCCAAACTCATTTTTAAAATCATAGTCGTCTTAGCTGTTAAGCATACTTTTTTTCTGTTAATCTGATTTGCATTAAAAGTGTTTTATTTTCTAAGTGTTCGGATTTTAAAATAAATTACTATTACATTGTGGTGATTAAAATAAATTAATAACTTGAATAGGTAATCCTTCCATTAACTAAGATTTATAGTAGATACGTGCCGTTTAAACTTTTATTACATCTTTTTGTATCTTTCAAATAATACGTTTCAAAATTATCCGGGGGTACGCGGAAATATTGCGCTGCGGGCGCACGCGGCGGGCGGGTACGCGGAAATATTGCCGCCTGCGGGCCGCTCACGCGGCGGGCTGGAAAGCCGGGTTCGAATGCTTTATTGCGGGAGGAGCACATTCGCTGCAGGCAGCCCTGCCTTTCCTTAGGTGATTGGGAGCACGATCTTCAGAAGAAATAGTAGCTGAAACTGCAAGTCAAAAAGACTTGTATCTGATACCATCCAATGATAAATATCTGAAGATCAAGATGAACGGACAAGGAGAGTGCCACGTAGATACAGAGATATTATCATAGAGGTTCAGTTCGCAGTAGTGAAGGGGTATCAAAGATGACGTCACAAAGTTGAGAATAGATATAGCAAAAAACATTTAGCTTCTGGCCGTCAAAGTTGAGGAATCAAAATTATCCGAGTGTTAGTGGTGTGAAAGTGTGAGTGTAGTGGGGTGTTTGTGTGAGTGTAAGTGTACTATGGAGCCCGTGTAAGTGCTTTTAAGAGTGTCATAGTGTGTATGTAAGTGTGTGTTTAAGTGTCTATGGTGAGTGTAGTGTGTATAAAGTGGTCTTATGGTCGAGTGTAGGCGGGTGTGTGTGTAATCGTAGAGTGTAAGTGTGTATAAGTGTTATAGTGGGTGTGTGTGTGTGATCGTGTGTGTGTGTGTGCGTGTGTGTGGTTAAGGGCGTAAGTGGAGAGTGTAAATTTTGGGGTATAGAGATAGTGTGAATGTAGTTCTAGGCGTGTGTGGTAATTGTAATGAATGTGTGTGTGTGTGTTGTATGTATGTATGTTTGAGATTAACGATATATATAATATATATGGACAGTATATATATAGTATAGATATAATATATATAAATATATGTAATGAAGCATTATTATATATAATAGAATATATATATAATATATACGATATATATAATAAACATATAAGTAGTATATAGTATAGGGGCTTATAAGAGTGTTGAGAATAGAGACTAATTCATTAGCGTAGAAAGCAATCCTAGCAACTTGTATATACTATCTATATCGACTCCTCATACCTTATAACCTAAGGGGTAGACAGACCCCAATATTGGGGCTATTCTAAGCTCAGGGGAGGATAGAAAAGGCAGATCTTTCTCATTTTTCTCCTCCCTGCTGTTGGCAACTTACGCCGCACACGTCCATCTCCGACGATAGTCAGATCATATATATGAATATTTTATGAATATATACAATATAAATATATAATATTACCTATACTATAATCAATAATAGTATATAAGTATGTATCTATAATATATATTTATATATATTTTTACTCAGCTAAATAATAAGTACCTTAGCTGATGAGATAATAAAGTTCGAGGGATGTGCGTACCTTAGAGATTAACAGGCTGTGGTGAGCCGCCAGTTATAATACAAATATAATATTATATATATATATAATGCCTATATACTATTATTGAACTTATATGTGAGTGTAGTAGTATATATGCATAACTATTTTTTGAGCACGAAAATGATTATCCTAAGAGTATACTATATTTAGATTATAGGCTATGATTACTATACTTATATCCCTTACTATACTATATATATATATTATAATATATTATATATTTATAGAACAAAGTTACTTTCCTTACGCTTCGAATCGAGTACCATTCTGAAAATATCGTGAAATATTTGAAATATCGATACATTTGTATTTTGAAAAGAAGCTAAGGATATAATTTTTATAAGAGCTAAGTTAGTATTTTTAGATTTTAGTGTTTATTTATATAATTGATAAATATACTATATAATATTGGGGTTATAATATTTATATATTCATTATAAATATATATTATAATTAAAATATAAATTATTAAAGTAATATTATATATAATATAATAATATATTTATTATATATAAATAATTATATTTAATATATATAATTAATATATAAATAATATATAATATATATTATATTTATATTATCCAGTTAGAGAAGAAGACGAACTTACGATTATCGGAAAAAACAATTCATATTTGAAATTGGGATAAAGCTTATTACAAAATGTAAAAATAAAAAATATAAAAACAATATTAGGGGGCTCGAGCGACGGGGGACAGAGGGGGGGAGTTTTCCATACCCGTAGGGGAGGGGCGGAGGTAACCCCCCGCGACACCCAAATACCAATAGAGCGGGGGTTCCGGACGACCCTCCCCGGAGGGGGGGAAATAGACCTACCCTGTCGTTCCCCCGAAGGCCGAGAGACGGCAGGACTTCCTTGCCATCTTTGGAGTTTACCCTTGGGTATTCTTTAGTTAAAAAAGAAATTTACTGACGGAGTTCCGTAAACCGTAACTTGGTTCTATAATTTACTTTGAAATCATGTCCGTCACCCAAGCGCTTAAATTTACTGCTTAGGAGATCATATACTAGAAATATATATAAAAAAAAAAGCAAAAAAATAAATCAAAACTGACGGAGTCGTAAAACATACGAGTCCAAATTCCACGTGTACATGTATGCTAGACGTAGATTTTGCTTTCTCTTAATTTCTGTCTTCATTTGCAAATTATTGCAGTGCGTTTACATTTCTTATATAGTAAGAATTGACATTGGAAAATATTGCAAAAAACTTAAAAGTGACGGCAGTCACTTGAACATAATTTTGTATATGCACTTACATTCATTTCTGCTAAATACTAGTAATTTTAAATTTAAAATATAATATTTTAGTTTTAATTTTTTTTTCGTAAACAAAGCATAGTGAAGCTACTTTTCTCTCATTTTTTTTGGTGTTTTTTTATTTCCTTTAAATTTTACACTTTACTTATTCACATTAAAATAAAAATGTTTTTATACAGAGCCTAGCTCTACAATTACATATTACAAAGTAAATTAACAAATCTACGATAGGTAAGAAAAGTTAACCTTTGTATATATATATACTGACTATATATATATATATATATATATATATAATATATATTTATCAATTATATTTTTATTTATATATACTATTAATTATAATATATATATATATTATATTATTATATATATATTGTATTATTACTACGCCCTATATACTACTATATATATAATCTATATATATATATATAATCGAAAACTCTTTAACTGCAACTACGTCCTTATTTATTTGAAGGAAAAATTTAATTTTTCACGTCTTTCTGAAATAAAGCTATGTTATACATTTATGTGTATTAATAGTGCATAAGATGACTCAAAAGCCTGACATGAGGCCTACCAGAATTTTTTTAAAATAATTTTTTAATTATAAATAAAGGTAAACAACACTTAATTATAAAAATGTTACTATATTATTAAATTCAATATAAGCTCAACACTTCACTGCCTCTAATTTTCCAAAACACTTAACTCAGCAAATAAAAAAAATTTATGGTAAATTTAATCATGTTATCATCTGTCCACCATAAGTGAAATATCGTACATTGATAGATAGACTAAGATAGGATACCTCTTGCATAGCTCATAAGACAGAAAGGATCCACAGTAAATGAGGAGTAGAGGCGAGAGAGAGAGAAGAGAGATGAGAGAGAGAGATTCAAAATCTTTTTTTCAATTATTTCGTACGATTTCATCTGGGTGAGCGAAGTTTCGTACTCGCGAATTTGCTTATTTTTTTGCTCAACAGCAAGGTATGACGCTTGGCTTTTCCTCCTAATATTTTATATGAAATTTTGAAGTCACTTTCGCCCATAGATTAGAATCTTACTCTTAGGAACAGAGTAGGAAGGAAAATTTCCAAATGAAATTAATTAATTATAATTGTTATTACTCAAGTAGTTGATTTTCTTTAAATTTATTTATAAATCAGTTTCTTTTTAACACTTTCATATAAAACTCTAGTAGAAAATTTTTACTTTAGCCATTTTATATTTCTTTTTATTAAAAAGAATAAAAGTATTTTGTAGAAGCTACCTACCCTGCCTACCTATGTATACGCCCCTGATATATATATATGATATGTATACTATTATATATATTATAATATATATTATATATATACTATTATATATTATATAATTATTAACTATATATATATAATTTATATATAATATATATAATTATATATTTATATATATATATGAATATATATATATAATTTAATAATAATATAATATATATATATATATTATATATTATATATATATATATATATTATATATATATCATATATATTATATATATATATATATATATATATATAAAGATTATTTTTATAATATCAAATATTTTTAGTATTTATCGTGGTAAAAAAAAAAATTCAAGTAAAATGCATAATATTTTCTATAAAAATTATTTAATTACTTCGAAAACGCCATAAAAGAGGAGGCTGCCTGAGATGAGATACTTCTTTGTTATTAACCAATCACAACGTTGCTTACATTTTAAAGTAGGCAAACCAAAGCGTAGCTTTTTATCGAAAGTCGGTGAGATTTTGAATTTTAAAGGACCTATCTGCAATTTGTCCGATAATTTCCCTATCTATCTGACCTACTCTATGTTAATTTATTTATACTGTGTAGCTAAAATTTTCGACATGGCGCGAATTTTGAATCGAATATCTGTAGATATGACCAATTTTAATAATAATAATAATAATAATAATAATAATAATAATAATAATGTTACAATCAAATTAATAATAATAATAATAGATAATAATAATGAATAATATAATAATAATAATAGGATAATACTACTAATACTTTAGAGTAATGAGATTATAATGAATTAAATAATAATAGATAATATAATATCACTATTAATAAATGAATAATAATAATAATAATATAATAATGATCATTCATGATAATAATACATACTAATAATAATGTGCCAATTATAATAATAATAATAATAATAATAATAATAATAATAATAATAATAATAATAATAATAATAATAATAATAATAATAATAATAATAATAATAATAATAATAATAATAAATTTGCATAACAGTTGTTATTAAATATAAACATTAACTTCTTTTCCAATACATTCCAACAATTTTAAATTTAAAAATAAATAGAATAATAAGTAAGATAATATTCCCTTTTGCAAGCGAAGCCAGATTACAGAAACTGTCTTTGAGGGAAACTCTATCGCTTATATTAATTTAATGGTGTGAAGCGTAATAATGACAAAATATTAGCCCTTTTAAAGAGTCATTTGATATATTTTATGATAATCCATTAGCATCAAAGTAATTGCCACATCAAATTATATACATCATAAAACACAAACATATATACACACATACATACACAAATACTTATTCAATTTGATCCTGGCAGTGGAGGTGTTGGTGAATCGCACAAGAAAGATTGCCATCATTAATCATAATCATCTACTCAATTTTTAAGAGTGTCGGGATACGTATATTAAAATATATTTTAAAGAGAGTCTACAATAATCATATATATATATATATAATATAAATATTAATACATATATAGCTAACTGTATAGATTTGTATATATATATTAATATAATTATATTCTCTTAGACAAAGGCCTCAAATTAAAATAATTGAGCGTAATGGCAGTAGATTGCCAATTAAATTATGCCAAAACTTATTTTAAAATGAAATCCTACAATGAAAAGCCAAAGTCATCCTTCTGTTCTGAAAGACAGGAGAGGAGAGAGAGAGAGAGAAAGAGAACGGACATTAATAAGTGTTTTTCTGTCTCCTTCTCCGTCACTCTTGTCTCTTATACACCATTCAAACAGAGAGCAAAGAAGAGCTAATAATGAGCCCAATCTTAAGACACGCAATATACATATTTGGATCAAGTAGCGTTTAAAGCGTTAGATAGCACATTAATGGTATTCATAAAAAAGTCGTATCTCGAAAAGTACGACATCTAAAGAAAATAACGAAAGTTTGTAATGAGCGTAAGGGAGAAGCTTATCATGTGTCCAAAAGTTTTTACTGTTT
Source organism: Trachelipus rathkii (assembly GCA_015478945.1). Classification (NCBI taxonomy): domain Eukaryota; kingdom Metazoa; phylum Arthropoda; class Malacostraca; order Isopoda; family Trachelipodidae; genus Trachelipus; species Trachelipus rathkii. Next base: position 5,403 of record JABUQX010127357.1, on the reverse strand, counting down.
CATGGATTTTGCAACAACTAACGATACCATCGGAACGGGGTACGACCCGCCGTACAGATGCTCCGGGTCGGTCTCTCGGCCTCTAGGGTTGGATATCAAACAGGGGATGATTATTTCCCCCCACTCCGGGGAGTGGATCTCCTGGAAACTCCACGTTCCCACATTTGGTCATTATTGGGTTGTCGTAGTACAGTGATGGTTCCTACTCGTCCGCCATCTACCTCATGCATATAGGGTATTGAATAACGATTCAGTACCCCTTACTGTTACCCATAATCATAATCTCAGTTGGAACCCCATAAATGAACGCGTTAGATTTTAATCGATACTCTGTATCCCCATTATGTTTTTATTACTGTAATAGTTGTCGTAACTTTAATATATAAAGCTTCAGAGATTAAACATTAACCCTATTTTGACTATATATATTTTTTATATCATATATACTATAGTATATATTATATCTATCTATATTAATATATATTATTATACTCTTATTATATATTATATTATAATAATACGTATATAACATATGATATATATTATATATATATTATATATATAAATACACTACATATATATATGATAATATATATACTAGATATTATATATATATATGTATATATATATACTATATTATTATATATATAAATATATATATATTTATATATTTATATAATTATATATATATATATTTAGAGTATGTAATAATATAGGGCTATATAATATCGCCACGTTTTTCCTTTTTTTTCCGTCTACCCGAGGTAGGGATTTTTTACCTCCTGTACTGTCTGGCAAGGAGCAGTTATGTCTTTCTTCCGGTCAGGCGACAGTCGCGGTGCGCCGTTCGTTTTCCTTGGGCACCTCCCTGCCGCCTTGGTGCGGGTGTGTGTCTGGGGCACGAATGCGGGTTCTGTCGATGTTATACGAGCACCCCGGCGCTGCTGGCGGCCACGGGTCCGGCAAAATCAAAGCAGTCAGGCTTCCGCCTGCGCAGATGGGGGGCAGCAATCCTCGCACACCACAGAGGGCGCGGAAACCAGGAAGCCAGAAAAGAAGATTATGGAGTGGGAACATACAAACCTGGTAGAGGGCCCAAGACAGGGAAGGACTGGCAGAAGAGATGGGCGGGGGAGGTAGTCGGTGGGTAGGGAATCTGGGGGGGGGACAGGGGAGGGGTGGAAGGCCACGGAACAGGGAGTGTGACAGCAATGACTCGCTCACATCTCAGCCACCAATAAGACTTGTTCTTCTTTTGGTAGCTGACTTTTTTCCAGAGCATGTCCTCCCACGATCCGTCTCTCCACCTTCTTTTCGGTCTCTCCCTTGGTCTCTTTCCTCCAGTCATCTGGTGCCATTACGTTTTTTTTCTTGCATTTGTCCTGCTCCATCCTCAGCAAAGTAGTATGGTCCGTATGCTCATCTTGCGAATCTTAGCAGAGGTCATTGTACTCGTAACTAGATGAGTGGTATAAGTAACTAAGACTATCTCAACTCGCCCCACATCATCTCAGTATCATGCTCTCTCACTTCTAACTGTACGCCGGTGGACGGGAAACGCATGCTCTGCTGTCGGTAATCACTAGGCGCGTGTATGAAGATCAGAACAAGGAGCTCAGTCGGGTTAACAAGAGAACCATTGAAGGGAGGCTTGAAGTCTCAGTACGCGTTTACGGATGCGCGATGCGAATATGCCGTTTCGAGTGGGATGCCTCAGCTCCGCTGCTGTTATTTTGCTAACTCTCCTTCTTCTCGTTGTTGTTATGTTTCCGCTTCCGTAAGCGTGTCGGTGTCAGTATACTGGTTAAAAATCATTTTTCCACTCTATTTCGATGTTCTATCTTTATCATGGGGTATAACCGCTTCATAACTAATCCATTACTTTTTCATTCTTCGCGAATCTCTCCTGCCATTCCTCCCTTCTGTTAAGGGATAGTTATTAAAGTATTATTCTGTCCAGGGGACTATGAAGATAGTAGATGGTCAACTCAGGAGATTTTTACCGCCTTCATCCTCTACCCTCTCACCCCATCTCACCTCCTCGTTCATTTCCTTCCTCCCGGTTATTGTTAATCCTCTGGTCTCCTACGATGTCTCATCCTCATCCTGCTCGTCCAACTTCCTCCTCCGCCAGACAACCCAACCTCTTCGAATCGTCTCTCTCCTCTCGGTCCTCTCCCAAACATTGCAGATCGCCGCATATACCATTATGTCCCTTCAAATTCTCCAGTCTTCCTCACTTCCTTATCCCACGGTCTAAATATCTTATAAACCAGTGGAGATAAAAACAATCCTGCTCACTCCCTGTTTTCACTAATCATCTATCGTTCTCCACACTCAGTTATATAATATATATATATACAATAATTTATATATATATGTAATAAATATTATAATTATAATTATATATATATATAAATTATATATATAATAATATTAATATATTATAGTATATTATATATATATATATTATATATATATATATTATAATTTATATATATATATATTATCTATATTTATATATAATATATATATAATTATATTTATAATATATTTATATAATTTATATATATATATGTAATATCATATATATATAATATAAATATATATATATTATATATATATAATATTTATATTATATATATATATAATATGGTATATATATATATATATATATATATGATATGCCTGGTTTGGATCGCATTAAAAATGAGAAGAGCGACATCAAAGAAGACTCAGTTGAAAGAGATAGAAGAGAACTCTCTCTCTCTCTCTTCTCTCTCTCTCTCTCTCTCCTCCTCTCTGCTCTCTCTCCTCTCTCTCTTCTCTCTCTCTTCTCTCTCTCTCTCTCTCTCTCTCTCTTGCAAGCTTTAAAAGTTATTAGCTAAAGCTTTAAATTTTTAATTCAGTTCTAAGAAGAGAAAATAAAGAATATAAATAAAGATATAAAGAATGAGTTCCTGGACAGATTTAAAGAATGTAATCTCTAAGGAACAACCACTGTGGTAACCTGTAGAGAATTATAATAATTGCAAAATTTAAAAGTTCAAAAATTTATTTACATAAAATGAAAAAGTAAAATTTTAATGAAGCAATGGTGGGGAAGCAAAATTTTAGATTTGGTTCTTTACAATAAAATAAAATAAATTAATTAAATGAAATAAAAACTGGAGGTGGAACAAAATTTTTAATTTTTTTTTTTTGAAAAATTTAAAATCTGAAAAAATACTTTAAAATTAAACTGAAAAATAAACACTCTTCAATTTAGTCTCTAGCCAGTAAATATCGAATGAATATGTAGACAGTTGGACCATAAGAAGAAGTATCTTCTCATGATAGACAGGAGTAGGGAACCTCCTCTACCACTGTATCATCTCTTCCCATATATGTCCAAATATTCCTTCCAAAGTAACTTACGAAATTGCTAATAGACAATAAAGCAGTATGGCTTTATTTTGGCTAAGGGAATTTTCGGTTTTAGCTCCAAAATTAGTCATAATTTTCTTAATTTTCAGCCAATGTCAATTTTGACCAAATATAAAGTAAACTGCAGCTAAAACGTCGATTTTAGGAATTTTTCTGCGTTTTGATTTGCTTTGTATTTTCAATTTTTAAAAGATATGTTTTTGACATTTAGGAGTCCACGTCCTATAATTTATTTTCGAAATAACTTGGAACTTGAACAATATGAAGAATGGTATACTATCAAAAAATGGCTGCTGCCAATTTTTGATTTTTGAAACAAGATTCCAGTAATGATCCGTTCCGAACTCACCTTTTTCTATTTTGAAAAATGAAAAATTGGCAAATTTTTTTTTCTGGTCATCCAGTCTACATAAAATTTCCAGAGCTTCTGTAGTTGTGGGAGATGCACATTTTTTTTAGCTAATTTTTTTGGTACACACAACAGTTTTGCTTCTGGGCCTGGAACAAATTTTAAAAAAAATTGCCGGGAAATTTTTGAAAAACATTTGTGTTGTTGTAAAACAAAAAAAAAAATAAATTTATAATAAAAAAGGTGTTAAAAAACTTTCTGAAAATTTGATATTGATTGGATGAGTGGAAAAATTTAGAAATTTTTTTTTTAGAAAAGTGAAATTGAGAAAAATTTTTTTATCACAACAAATTTTTTTATCTCAGCTAACGCAAAAAAAAAAAAAATCTCAATATTTAATTTTTTCAAAAATATTTTTTTTTAATAGTGAAAAATTACAAAAAAAAAAAAACCAAAAAAAAAAACAAATATTTTTGTTGAATCATTAAAATCAAATTTTCATGGCATTTATTGTTAAGGGAGATACACCTTTTTTTTTTATTTAATATTTTTTGTATACTCAAAAAATCTTTATTAAATATTAATAAACATTTTTTATGAAAATTTGCTATATATGCCCAGAGTCAAAAATGTTGCATATACAAACAATGATCTAAATAAAAAATGTGTATCTCCCACAACTACAGAAGCTATGAAAATTTCATGTTGATCAGATGACCAGAAATTTTTTTTTCGTAATTTTAAATTTTTCAAAATCAAAAATGTTATGTTCGAAATTGGATCATTGGTGGGATCTGGTTTCAAAACTAAAAAAAAAAAGACAACATTATTTTTTTAGTAATAATACCATTCATTCATGTGGTTCAAATTTCAAACGATTTCGACAAAAATTGAAGGTCATGAATTTCCAAATGTCAAAAACATTAGTTTTTCATAAAATGAAAATACAAAGCAAACCAATAGAGACAGTAAAACGGACTTTGTTATTTAGAGTTTCTTTAATGAATCCAGCAAAACTTAACCTAACCTAACCTAACCTAACCTAACCTAACCTAACAACTTACCTAACCTAACAACCAAAACTAACCTAACTAAGCTAACTTAACTTGCCCTAATCTGACCTAACCTAACCAACTTAACCTAACCTAACCTAACCTAACCTAACCTAACCTAACTTAACCTAACCTAACCTAACATATCCTAACGCCTGCGGTGGGCTGTACAGAATATTTTTTGATGTTGTGTCCATTTTCCTGTCGAGCATTTGGGTTAGTCCCCAGTAAAACACATGAAATCGATATTTTGGAGTCAGAAAGAGCTACAGCTGGCTTTTAATTAGGTCAAAAAGGGGCTAAAAATTTAGAAAATTACGATCAATTCCCGTTTGGCGCTAAAACCGAAAATTCCCATAGTCAAAAACCAAAGCCAACCCTTAACAATATATCCAAATTATCATACCAAAGTAATTTAATGAAGAGGTTGTTAATTGTGACCTAAAACAATCAAAGCCATGGATATTTGGATTTTTGGCTATGATTAATTGGCTTTTTGACCCTTATAAGAAAAATTATAATTGTCAAATAGCCAATTAACCATAGTCAAAAAGCCAAAAAGCCAAAAATCCATGG
>JABUQX010127356.1:0-20850 GCA_015478945.1 Trachelipus rathkii | reverse complement strand
TGAGCATGAGAGGCCCACTAAGCTCTCGAGATTAAAAAAAAAAAAACCGTTTCACGTTTTTTTCTTAAAAAAAAACCAATGGCCAAATTTTTTTTTTTTTTTTTACTTTTCTTTTAAAATTACTTTATCTTTTCATAATAATCAAGTCTTATTTAGGGCTCATTTAGCCATAAAAATACAGAAATAGATATGTTTTAAAAGAGATATACAATATATCAAAGTTAGAGTTTAGTGCTTAAAAAGTTTTATTAGTGCTCGCGTAGCGGCACTATAAATTATTACAATTCACCATGATCTGATTAGTTATTAATTATATTGTTGTTATTATTATATTATTTTTAAAAACTATTTTATCCTAATTATTATTAGGATGGGAAATAAAAAATAAAAGTTCCTTTATTTAGAAAATAAAAATTGATACTAAAGTTTGTGTAAAGAATTGTTTTTTTTTTAAGTATTTCTTGTGATATGTACGATAAATTGGCTTTTTTCGATGAATTTGTTAGTGGTGAGTTTAAAGTTACAATTATGTAACATACATAATTTTAATTTTTAATACGAGTGAAATTTTCATACGTAATAAAGTTTATTTCAAACTACATAATGTATATGTATTACATTCACAATGACTCTGCATTATTATTATTATTTATATTATTATTCCTATCTATTACTATTATATATTTCTAATTATTATATCTATATTATATATAATAGATTATATAATATATATAATATATACTATAATATATCATATGTAATATATATATATATATATATATCATATAACATATATATATATATTATATATAATTATAGTATTATAACCATATATATACTAGTATATATATATATATCATATATTAGATCGATATATATATATATATAATATATATAATAAATATATATATACTATACTATATCCATATATATGAATATAATTCCTAATATACATATATAATATATATATACCATAAATTCCGTTTCAATCTGTTACCTATTCTCCCCAACAAGGAACTGTTGATAAAAAGCTGCCGAACAAGGGCATCCATAAACAACAAAGCCAGCTAGAAGAAATATGACAAAAGCGAACAAGACACAAAGCCCCAGCCACTTACCCCCCCCCCCTCCTGTTCCACTTAATATTCGATAAGGACTCATCGCATTCAGAAAATCCACCCCACCAGAGCTTCACGGGACTGCGAGACGGATTCTCCACTATGGCGATAAATCGTCCAGTGTACAGGGATCATCCCCTTGACACCAGGTGCGCCACAGACCCCATACCCCCTCACCAAACCCCGCCATTCTCTCCTAATATGCACCTTTTCTTCTCGCCCTCTGCCAAACTCACATTTCTCTCGCCCAGGCATTCCTTTTACTGACGTCCAAATCCCACTTTTCTTTCGATCTCCCAGCTGCCGGTCGCTCTTCAACACATCTCCGCCCACATATAACACTCGTCTTAAAACCGACTTATCATCATCCCTTCTCCACTCATGACCCAACACCATCTCAAACACATACTTTCATTTATGTCTCTCCGACTTTACCCTCTTCTTCACACCCACAACAACTCTCTAATATCCGCTGCTCATCACTTCCATTTATATCAAATTCCTTCTCACAGCCTAGCATGCCCCTAAGTATTTCACCATCCTGGAACACATTAAACTTTAGATCTATACTCTCTATAATTCCAGACACTACTACTCAACTACTATTACAATCAATACACCAGCGTAAAAAATTAACTTTATATACTATCTTTGCAGCGTCCGCTACTTGAAGCTAAGATTATACAATTTCACCAAGAAATTTTTTAAATCGCCACCTTCCTCGCCATTCACAAACTTTCCTACTAAAGCTCTGCAATCAATCCTTTCCCTTTTCATGCAACATATACCCTAAATATTTAAAACATTCAGGACACTTCGTTCCACGCCTGACCACCATCAATATAACTTCACCACTGAGGGCAACTGTCCATCACTCCACAAACCAAACCTAACCTCTATCTACGTTTACTTTCAACACCCCTCCATTTACATCACCTGCCAAATCTCATCTACCAATCACTCTCAACAACTCTTCAGATTCGCCCACACAAAACCAAATCAATCCGCAAATATAATAGGTAGGGGCACCCTCCACTCATTCCATCATTCATTCTAACACCATTCCATGACACCCCACCACTAAATATTCTTTCAGTACCCCCATCCATAATACAAATTGAATAACCAAGAGACATAACACACACCCTGCCCTCACTCCAGCTAATTAATTACTACAACCCAGATCACTATATTACTCGACCATTTATTTCATTACACACGCCTCACCATCCAGTCGCATTATTTACATACTTTGAATTCCATTTCCAGAAGAGCCTACACCAACAACTATATATCCACTAACATCCTGCCATAGACCTTCTCCCTATTATCCCTATCATACCCTGTTGCAAAATCCAGAAAACCCTAAATAACAATTTATCTACTCCTACTCTCATATTTCTTCAAATAGTAGATTTGTCCCAACACATATCCTCACTACATCCCTAAAACCACCTTGTTCCTTCACCAATCCAGTCCTTCAGTCACTCGCGCTCGACTCTATCGACCAAAACACGCCAGCCACTATAGTCTTCCCTACAAACACTCAATAAACTAATATACGCTTTAATTTCTACAGCTTCCCTTATCTCCCTTACCCTTTATATTAAATGTACTGATTACTCTCTCCTTCAATCCTCTCGAAACTTATACCCTCTCATAACACCGCTACGTATACACAACTTCCTCAATGACTCCAAATCAATCGACCATCTTGCCTCCGTTCTTGATCATTTCACCCAGTAATTCTATCTATACCTGTCAGATTACCATTCTTCAAGCTCTTCCCTACTAATTACCCCATCCCCCATCCTCTATTCTAATAACCCTCACTCCCCAAAATACCTATTCCCATTCCTTCTTGCCCCATCAAACCCACATACAGTCAATTATCACGCATCCATACTGCCAAATTTATACAGATTTCAAAGTGTTCTTATTATTTATAAGATTATATATATCTTCAATCTCATTATACAAAAAAACGCCTCCCTATTCATAATTCTAAGCAGTTTCCCCTTATTCTAATCATTCTTAACCTTTCAGCGCTTCCTTCCAGACAGAGCTTCCCTAATTCCCCTTGTATCCTTCCCCATTCCAGCCTCCTTCCAATAACTGCTTCCAAATTATACTGTTAATCTCTATCCACCTTTGAATTTTTTATTCATCCTCTTTTTCCCTCTTATATAATTCCAAACATCTTTCTTTTGAAAACTTCATCATTTGCTCCATTCTAGTACATGCAACCACGCTTCTTTTTTACCTATTTAACCACTGCTGCCATCACCTCCTTCATCCTCCACCACCATCACTGTTATCATAATCTTACTTCCTACCTTAGCACACCCACATACTTCTTTTGCACTCTAACAAACTGCCTTCCTCTCATTTGCTTCCAATTATTCAGTTCAACTGTTCACATTCACACTGATTACATTGCGAGATGTTCTTACATACTTATTTTGTATTACCTGCTTCACTAAACTTCTACACTCCTTAATTCTTACCCACTTACCCTTCCGTGATCACCTTCCTCTGCCATCCAACTCACCCACTTAATCTTAATCTATTACATAGAACAACATAATGATCCAATACATCCAATTCCATAAACCCCTCACTATTACACATCCAATACTATACTTCAACAATTCCTCTCCGTCATCCAACACCAAATCAATCATACTTTTCACTGTCGATACCCACGCTACCTCATCACCAACTCTAGAGTATACTGTTGATGGATACTCCTGTCGTTTAAAGAAAGTATTACTTACACACATACCTCTCTCTTCACAGAAGTTCCCAATCACCTTCCTACCATTCTCATTCTCCCGACACCCCAAAACCCACACCAAAATCCTTTTCTTTGCAGCATATACATAATTAATATATAATATAAATTATATATACTATAATATAATATATAAATACTAGTATAATAATAATATATATAGATATATATATATATATATAATCATATATATAATATCAACTTACTACATAGTAATATACACCTAGTACTTGATATAAAATCCGTATTAATAGTCAATATTTAGGCCTAGAACGCGTCATTGTACTACTGTATAATATTTCATATCATATTATCTACACTTTTTTTCAGTTAATTTAAAAAAAAAAACAAAAAAAAACACATGAATCCAAACAACACCGTCGTTTTTTCTTTCAATTCAAAAACCAAATTAAAAAAAACCGTTTTTTTCACAACCCTAGGCCCACTAGTTTTAAATTTTAAAGTTTGAGAGGCTGTAGCTTTTTTCTAAACACTTAAATAAAAAAATTTTTTCTGCTTCAAAGTAATTAATTTTTTAGAGTAATATCCTTCAGAAGTTAATAAAATAAAGAAAAAATTATAAAAAAATAATACTTACATGGGGCAAAATTTTCAAACTTCTTTGAGAGGCTGTAACTTTATTTTTCCTAAAGAGACTGCCGATCTTCGTTTTTAAATATCTGATAATTATATATTTTTTTAGATTATATTCTGTGATTTTCATAAAAATTGGGGGTGACACCCCTCTGAGCTACTATTACCAACCAAATGTGGCAGTCTCTTTAGGAAAAAAAATTAAAGCCTTTCAAAAGGTTTTTAAGAAACTCTCCAAAGATTTTCATTTTTGATCCAATCAAGTAGGTCTCATCCTCAGCCCTCGCGATTCAGGTTATTCGATATGTTTAGTTAGGTATTCATAGAGAAAATCTATGTATTTACTAACCAAAACTTTAGTAACCTATTTAGCGATGTTCCCTAAAACGGGCAATGACCGATCACCTATTTTTATAAGCAAAACCCTATGGGAAATTTCTAAAACTTTGAGAGGCTGTAACTTTTTTTCCTAAAACGATTTAAAGCACTTTTTATCTTTTTTATTTCATTATCTATTTTTTAATAAATAATGATTTTAATTCTTTTTAATTTTTTTTAATAAAATCTACGCGTATGTACCTAATTCTTCATTAATTGAACTTTTTCACGCTAAGAGAAATCACCATGTTTGTTTTTTTTATTCTTCATTATATTTTTCTTAGAGTCTATGCTGTGGATTTTATAAAAATCGGGAGTGAAGCCCCTCTGCGCTAAACTGATTCACCAAAATATTTCATAAATGACTATCAGTCCAATCTAAGGCCAAACTTCTTGAATGCGGGTAATAGAAACTTACTTTTATAGACTAAATATATTTAGTTTCTTTTGGCGTATATACAGTAAAAGTATTTGTCTTTATATCTTCAGATAAGAGGAGAAATACAGAAGTCACCATTCAACCAGAACTTAATAATTTATTTAACATGTTCTATTCTTGAAGACTTAATTAGATTAAATCTATGCAAGATTTTTTAACGACAATACTTTTTATCTTGTTTACAGATGTTTAATTATTACGAAATATATTTTTGTTTAAAATACAATAAAAAATGGATATCAAAACAGAAATTGAAATTAAGAGGAAGAAAACTTGAATTCAGAAAATTGATTTGCCAACAACACAAGTTCTCTCAGGCTTGTTGATTATTGATTATTATTATTATTATTATTATTTTATTATCATTATATATATTATATATAATATCATATATATATATAATATATATATATATATATATATATAATTAATATATATATATTATATATTAAATAATCATATATCATATATATAATATATAAATAAATATAATATTAATATATAGTGAGGCGACGATCCGTTACTCCGTTAACTAACGGAACAGTTTTTTGACGTAGACAGAAGTAACGAACTCGATTACTTTTCCTTCCCATGCTAACGCACCGAATCAAGTTCCCATTACTTTTTTCCTCGTTACTTTTAGTCTGTTCAAAATCGGGATTGCAAAGGCTTGCCGTTTTACGCCGGTTCCGGCTAGTCAAGCAAAAAAATAATCACCTTTTATAATATTAGGAATAGCTCGGCGCTTTATATCGGTGGGACTGTATGTATACCTAGCATCTGCAACAGCTTGCAGATAATCAAAGCCTACTATTTTAAATGTAGGTTATATGCCTCTCTGAACATATAATATAATACTATATATGAAATAAAGGAGTCTTCATAGATATGAAAGAATGGGCTCTTGCAAACCTGATGAAACGATGTGACTAGAGTGGTGGCGAACACTCGGAAAATTTCGCCATAACAATGGTGAAATAAGAGTAACATTATTCCAAATAAAAAGTAGAGGAGCTTGAAGAATTCTTGATTTTTTTGGTGATAAAAGGGGAGAGTGAGAGAGGAAAAGAGAACTCTTTAGCGAGTGAGAGTTGGTCTGGGAGATTAGGAAGAGTTAAATGTAGGTAAAGTTGGGAAATAACATTATTTATATAATTTGAATGTAAAGTTTGCATTGAATGTGAGAAATAGCAGTAAAGTGAAAAGGATCTTCAGAAGATACTGAAGTATGAGAAAAAATTAACTCTTGCTCCTCGTAACCCCCTCCCCCAGACCAGTGAGTGATAGTCAATTGACGTTGTTATAATTTAGAAGACTGGATGAACACATTCGAAGGAGAAAATATAGTTAACAATCGCCAGAAGATGAAAGGGAAATGGTAAAAAGATATACCTTTAAAATATCAGGAGGTGGTTTGAATCCCATTGTATAATAAGGGTTTACAGTATTATTTAAAGCAATGCATAACTTGATCTGTAAGTTAATTATAGATATTGAAATACTTATTTAATTAAAGGCAACTTGGAACCCTTTTTGGTACGTGAGCTTTCCTATTGTTAATTAAAGGTTTACTAGGAACCTTTTTGGTACTTGGGGGTTTCCATTTAATAGAGTAGTCTACTATAAATTGTTGATGATTGAATTGGGTTTTGTGATAAGTAGTGGTATGATGCCAAGTAGTTTTTTATAGTGATTCTAGGAAGATAAAGAGAGGTCCAATTAGGGTTTTGTGTTTGGTACTATAAACTGTTCTATGTAAGTAAGTGCGATTGGAAAGATCATATGATCCATCTGGAAGGTATAATTAGTTTTGACAAAGAGAGGACGGCTTTTCACTATAGTAAGAGGGAGGATTAAACAGTTAAAAACTAAAAAACTATAGTGAAATTTTGTTTATTTATGTGAGGCATAGGGCGGGTATAATTGGAGAGTAATTCAGTGTTATTTTCATTGAGAAAGGTAGCTATATGCATGGTCTCCCCATTTCCGAGAAACGTGGGAATTAGTTTTATTATTATTTTTTTTTTAATACCTAATAAGATGATTCCATGATTGGTAACATTCATCACCCTTCTCTCTCTAATGCTACATGGCTTCGTTATGTTGATGATATTTATCGTCTCCACCACCTTTAACCAATAACCCCACTCTCATACTTAATTTTCATCAAACTCAATCATTTCCTAACATTGAAATTTTAATGGAACTACTCCCAACAACAATAACCTTATACCTTTCCTTTGACACCGGCGCCCGGGCGAGGCCTATTCCAAGGAGGGGGTGTAGTAAAACCTCTCTCAAAAAGTTCCACTAAACCCTTAGCGCAAATTGCGCATGCATGAGCACAAGAACCGCCCGGCTTTAAATTGAGCAGCCATTAAATTCAGTAGGAAAAACGAAAGATGAAAGAGAATTCCACAAAACAAAGGTTGGTGGGAAAGAAGGAAGCATCCAACAGCAAACTATGCCTGGAGTTACCCCGATTGTCAACAACAATACTAGTGGCAGAAATACACCGTACCTATTGGTGCTACGAAAGGCGTCCGTAAAGGTGGTGGTACGTGCGAGTGATAATTTTTCCCTCAAGCAGTTTGCCCTGCGGTCCTATAGGATAGAGTAAAGCACCAAATCGCCTCGCAAAGATAGAGGGTCAAGTGAACTGAAAAGTTTATAAAGAAAAGTTATAAGCCTTTTTGCCGCTGACTCTACCCTATCCAAAAAAGCCGTGGTGGAAACCATAGCCCCCCCCCAGATATGAGAGCAGGTCTCTTCCATACATGGGCGGATGAAGCCTTTTTATAGCGGAGCAACTGAGAAAGGAGGAAAGTCCTCACAGTCCAAACAGAACTTGCCAGTTCTTTGAGGCCGCCCCTAGCAACCGTTGTGTAGTGAGGTTTCCAAGACATTTTTTTGTTCATGTTAAGGTCAAGCCAAGGATGTTTTATTTGTCAACAGGAGAGACGACGACAGAAACCGTCGAAAGAGACAGAAAGTTAGAAGGTCTTAGAAAGGAAGATTTGTAAAAGTTGGGTTTTTAAAAAGGAAAATTGAATTTCACAAAGTTATTTATCAACCATCAGCGAGAATAAAATCGGAAAGATAAGACGAGAGGCAATTCCAGAAGTAAAAGTGAGAGTAGAATTGATATGAGTTAAAGAATGAAGGGTCGAGTCATCGGAATACGAGTGGATAGAGTTAGAGGTGAAGGTGAGAAGATCATTAATGAAAAGTAAGGAATAAAGTTGGAGGAGAAAAGACAGAAACCTGAGGAACACTATTGACAAGAAAAAGAAGAAGAAGTCGCCCCATCAACAAACAGCCGATAATTGAGCGATTTGAAAGAAAGCTAGATAATAAGTAAAGCAAAGAAAAGGAGGAAAAGCAAAAGGATGGAGCTTGGAGAGCATGACGCGTGCCATACGTGTCTCACATTACCATGCGTTGGGATATATATGATCACAGGTCCGCCACCATCCTCTCAATTTCTGCCCCTCTTGTAAGCAGTGTCTGTTAAGTATGCAGAAAAAAACCAATTAAATCGGTTTTAGATAGAGACTATCGTAGCAAAACTTCCAGCCCAGTTAGAACTTCGTGCAACGAGAGCGTACTGAGAGGCGAATCGGCAGTGAAGTTCTTCCCAAAGATGATCTTTATTAGAAACGAAATGAGTTGGAGCAGACAGGTTGTTTCCAAAGATTACTTTAGATAAAAAATCACCAAGTTAACAGCTAACAGGGCGGATAGAAGTTAGAAAGGATTCCAGAAGCGGCCTTCCTTTTTTCGAAAGTAGGTTCTACATGTGAGGAGCCTGTTCCAACACTGAGGGGGGAAAGTGCTAGTTGTATTTCGAGACATAAGGAGTGAATTATATGTTTGAGTCTTCGAGAAGGGGCCTGAAGAGATTAGCCTTCTTTTCCTCATCAGTTGCAGAATTAGCAACACAATGATTTCAGATCGAATAAGAGGAGGAAAGGCAGATTTAACCCAGAAGTTTGCTCTAGAGCATGAAAGACATTTGGTCACAGATAGGAGAACCAAGGCGACAGTTGAGCTACGTACAAACTGGCAATTTCTTTATGTGAAAGCCAGGCCTTGCCCTTCGTTCTCAGAAAGAGAGTAAACCCCTCTGCAACTTATCTTCCATGCATGAAATGAAATAAAGCTGAATGAATTAGCGAGAGTTGAATTTGAGAAGATAGATATTTTTCAATCCCCTCCCAATATGCACCGTCAGTAGCCTGAATGGCCAGAGAATAGCAGGATCGAAAAATCGTAGACTTAATGAAGGAGAGAAGATTTTAGTTTTAGAAGGAATGAATTGAGGAAAGAAAAATTAGCTGAAGAGAACGAATGAACCTGCTCATACCCCATCAACGATTTACAGCTCCCTCCTTATCTTTTTAAAATTGGAATTCATTCCATCATTTATTCCTTATTGAGGTAGCCAAATTGCTATCATCTATCTGCAAAGTTGGAAACCTTTACATTTAAGTCCGGTTTAATATTTCTTTATAAATGTATGATGCATTGTCTCGTTACCTAATATATTGTGTCGGAACAATATAAACTTTCTGAACATTTCCAATGTCTTTTAAATAACTTTTCATTTTCATTTTCTAACGTATTATTATTTATTATTATTATAATTATTGGTTATTATTATGTATTTCATTATTATTATTATTATTATATTCATTACATTATTAATATTATCAGTAATTATTATATTATCTATATTTAATTTTATTATTAACTTATCTATTATTCTTATTATTATTTATTAATTTAATATGTTTAATTATTCATTGTTCCATTATTATTATTATTATTATTATTAATTATTATTCATTATTCATTGAGACTTAGGAATCACAAATCTAATGACTCGCTAAATAATTTTCGGGGGAGGTGAACCCCCTGACCTCCGTCACAAGCCTTATATATATATATATATCTACATATATATACCTATACCGAATTTATATTGAGTAACTTACTCTACTCCTTTACCTACAAAAATTAGTAATTTATCTAAAATACTATATGCATGAAAATCCCGTACGTCCTTCAATAACTCTCATATATAATATATACTACCTATATATAAATAAATAAATAATAATATCTCAATCAATATTATAACTATAATATATAATAAAATCTAAAAAACTATAAAAAATGTTAGTAATTTTATTTAACTCCTATATTAACTACTACCACTCCCTTACCTTTGAATTGAAGAGAGAGAGGTTAGAGAAATTTAAAATTATTTTTTTCAAATAATCGTCCAATCGTCATCCTGTCCATCCGTCATCATGTGTTCATATCTCGTCATTTCTTATTGTCCCATTGAGCTCACTCGCGATAAAAATTTGGCCTCCCTTAATCATACCCCGTCTCCCATCATTCCATATCAGATCAAAAAATTCTTCACATAATAAATTTCTCCTCTACCCTCCATATAAAAAAATTACTTCTTTAGAAACTTATATAACCACCTTATCCATAAGTAACACATTCTTTACTCTAAAACGTATATCATAAAGTATTTATTTAAATAAAAAGTAACCCTACAAACTCCACTAATCATTCAAATTAAAATAACATTTTATCCCAATGATAGTATAATGATTATATATATTATTATTATTATTTTTTATATTATATAATTATATATTTAAATATAATAATATAATATCCTATCTATGTTATTTAACTGTTACCTTAATCCATCTTAATATTGGGCGTAAACTAAATTGTATATTTTTACTAAGTACAAGCATTAATACCTTATACATAACACAACCATTAGACCTCTCATAAACTTATTCTTGACTCATACAATAACTCGGTCACTTTTATACACAACTACTAACATGAACCTCTTAAATTCCAATAATCACTAAAAAATTTATAAACTAAATAATGGAAGTAACCAATTTATATAAATATCATATAACATAGCCTATAGCTACAGCCTTACTATATATTCTCATCAGAATATTATAATATATCAACTGATAATTACTCATTGTAATCCCTTTGTATTTAATAAACTTTCCCAATTTTAACAACAATACAATTGGTAATGAACACACACATCTTATTTATCTAGACCTACCCCACCTTAAACAAATTTTGAACACCACACATATATAAATATATATATATTGATTATATAATATATTATAGATATATATATATATATATATAAATATATATATATATATATATATATTATATTATTTATATATATATTATCTAAGGTATTCAAATATAATTTATCCAGTCCGAATTCCATTTGTATATCATTAAGGTTAATTTGAATAAACTATTTCTTCCCCCACCCCGTGTTTTTTTTTTTTTTTTTTTTTTTTTTTTTTTTTTGGGCAAAATAAAAAGTAAAAAAATGTTTTTCAGATAAGAGTTTATACAATATTATTATTATACCCCTCTTATTGTTTGATTGGTCTATGTTTGTGTTCTGTCCTATTAGGGAAAATTAATATCAATTCCCTGTAGGAGTTAGGTTTAAATTTTGAATTTTAAGAATATATAGAAATTTATTAAGGAATTTTAAAATATGTTGTTAGCACATGTGTAAATAAGTTTCCACGTGTGATTTTTGCCCTTTAAAATCTAATTAAAAACAAATAAAACACACCATTTAACCATCCAAAAAAGCATAAAACCCAAAAAAACAAAAAAAATCATATGCGTTTATCTTTACATATATAAAAGGCAATAAATTGTTGATTTTTAACTAAAACAAATTTCGCTTTATGTTTGCTTGATTTTTGTGATTTATTTTATATGTATTTATTTTATATCTATTGATCGAACGTCTTTTATTTTAAAAAAATTTGAACTCTTATGCATGTTTCAATTTACAGTCGTCCTCTGGAATATAAGCACGGAATCCCAAGTAATCTACAGTCAAAGAGAAATCGAAAGCTTAATCATGAGTTCTAAAACATTCCAGCAAGACCAATTTAATTATTAATGTGATAAAAAAATTTTAATTAAGGCTTTGATATATTAAATTATCTTGCATTTTTAATTTAATATACAATATTATAACTATAAGTATAGCCTTTATACTATATTGCTAATTAATTGATTAAATTATATTATTTATATAATATTAAATATTATTATATATTTATATTAATATAATAATTATATATTATATAATATATAATATATATTAATATATATTATATATATTAATTTATATATATATATTATAATAATTAATATATTAATATTTAATATATATATTATATATATTAATATATATTAATTAATATATTTATATATATATATATTCACTATACATTATATCATTACAAATATATTCTGCAAAGAACCCCGTTTAAAAAGTGGAAAACTTTCCTCTGCCTACATAAATGTAAAACACTAGTCAGAAAATTTTATTTAATAAGTAAAATATATAATTTTCATTACAAGAGTCTTTCCAAAAAATTAGTTGTAAACGTGATAGTAAGCTTATCGTGATAATAATATCTTATTATATAAACATGGTAAAATACCACTTTTTCAATAATAAAACGTGAAATGTCAATTGAAATATATTTTGAAAATATAAATTTATATAATAATATAAATGAATTTATCATAAATATGTTAACATTTATAATAATAATAATTATATTTATTAATAGAGAAATAAGATAAAATCAAAGAAAATTTTATTTATATTAGGTATTTATTTTTATGAGACAAGGTGATGGAGGTCTAGTATCATTAATTCTACATTACGTAGAGCCAAAAATACCTATTATAACACAAACAAGACCTTATCCATGGGTACCTAGCCGCCGGGTCTGGGATTAGCCCCGTCCAAGATACTACGAAGCACACTCTTCTAACAAAAAACTAAATCTTAAATCACAGATCTTCACGCCTACCACAAGAAATAAAACATTGAGACGGGAAACTAATGCATCACCATTGCGGGCTGAGGTACACACACAGCCCTTGACGCCGCATATATAAGCAACCTGAATCGACACAATATTAATAGTATTGCCCATTGGAAATGTAAGAAATCAATAGTGCCAATTAAAACAACATATCATACTTTTAAAAAACGTATTATCATTCTAACACGAGGACCGCAAACCACCCCTAGACACATAGACGCGTGTACAGCCGAAAAAGGAATACCCCATTTTTTTGGAAAATCTGGTAAAAAATTTCCCACATAAGAAATGTAAAAAAAATAAAAAAAATACAAAAAAAAAAATTAAAACTATATTGGGACTCTTCTAATACACAAAATCTTTATTTATTCAAAAAGTAATACCACTTAAATGAAATTAGCATACATTCTTATTATTTGCGTATTTTCTAAAAATAATATATTTCATTACATTAATAATATACATATATTTGTTAAGTATACACATTAAATTTATTTATCTTAGGTATATCTCTAATCCTGTTATCAATGTAATAGACTTTCTAATTAAATTTTGCCTTTTTTTTTTTTTAAAAACCTAAAAAAGAACATACTCCAAGGGGTAAATATAGTTGAAAAGAAGGGTCGAGTTGGATCGCAAAGCTCAACGTTATACTACTAAACCTGGTCCAAGAAGACTCTTGTACCTCGCGAGAATGAGCAGATGTTATAAGTTTCAAGGGAGAAATCCTTCTTTCTGTCTACGGGTCCTTTCCTTAGATAGTAACATACTACGGGGTAGGACTAAAATGGCCTCCCTCTTCTCTCTTAATAACGGCAGGAGGGTACCTTTTCCAGAGGATTCTACGATCACTGCTCCCACTAGTTGGATATCTATAACTTATGAGTTAGTTACGCGGGGGTTCCTTACCCCTAATCCACTATCCTACCTATAACGTTAGGGTATGGATATATAGTTATAAATACGTTCACTCCGATAATACTTAAAATAATTACTCCCATACGTCGGCAATTCATGAAGCTACCCTTAATATGTGTACTAGTATTATAATAAAAGACCAACAATTTATTTATTAGATAAGATATATATATCTTATTTTATAATTAATTTTAAAACGAGAAATCCATAAATAAGGATTCATCTATTCTATAGAAATTTCTAGTATAATTAAATTTTAATAACGAAAGTATAAATATTTATTATTAAAACAGAATAACTTTTTATTTCTATTTATTTTTAATTTTTTTTAACATTTTACTTAATATTGTGAAATTTTTTACGAGGTTATATTTCCAAATAAATAATGAATTTACTCATTTCGCTTGAGTAAAGCTGATTGAGAGATTTTGATAGATTGTTTTGAGTAATATTTATTTTTATTTTGTTTTTTTTTTTATTTATTTTTTATTTTTTTATTATGTATATGATTATTTATTTTTATTTATTTTTTTTATTACATTTACCATTATGAATATATAACACTTTTGTTTAACTTAAGAATATATACAATGATATTTATATATATATACTCGATTTTATACTTAGTAGGCATTAAAATAAGTTTTTAGTATATACATGACGGCTAATCCATAGTATATAAAAAACGCTGCCATTATATAATTTATATATATTATTATATTTTATAAAATATATATATATATATATTAATTAATATTAAATATATATATATTATTTAAATTATAATTATATATATATATATATATAATTAATATATTTATATATATATATATATAAAAGTATATACGTATATATATATATATATATATATATATCTATAAAAAATTATATATATTCCCTGAACATTATAAAATTTTTTTATTAGTGACTATAAATAGTATATATATATTCAATATATTTATTAAGAATATATACAATTTTTATTTTAATTTACTAAATTTTTGAAAATAAAGAACTGAACTTGGCACAGATGAAGATATAATGTATTATTATATTATTTTTATCTATTATATATATATACTCATATAGCTATGTAAAATATTTTTTATAATATATAACTTATTTAAAATCTAAGGTTAAATCACATATTTATTTTTTACAAAATCAATGGGAACCTATTAAATTTCAAGTCAACTATCGCACTCTATTCACTGTCGATATTCGCATATAATTCTGCTTAAAACTACTATATAGCTTTATGATTAATTCTCTCCTCTTTTAAAGCAATTGATCAAACTCACTCAATATATGAGGTAAATACATTAAAACTCAGCTTGTTACTCACACTTGCAGCTTTGAAAGAGAGGAGATAAAATTTCTTGGAAGGATTCACTATTCTTGGTGCTTTCGAATTTTGTGACTATCGAGCTCGTTTCTTCACAGTATATATCCAATAGCAATCTTTTTTATTATTATTATTATTACTCTTATTTGATGTAACATTTATTTATATTTAACTTGATCTTTTAAATTTTTATTAATTATTTAATATTATTAATTATTATATTATATATAATTTTTATTATAATCAATTTATTATATGAGAGTAATAATTTAATGTTATTTTATGTATAATATGATTATTATTATTTTTATATTTAAATTATTTTACTATATATTATTATTATTACGGATATATTTATTACCTCAAACTTTGATTTATTGTCCATTTTGCAAATGTTTTATGTCTTTTTGGTTTGGTAATCAATTATTCCTTATTTATCATATTACCGTGTTTTTGGTAAAATATAATATAAATTTTCTCCGTCTGCGTTAAGCATCGTTTTACCATTATTAGAGACTTTTTGATGTAATTGTCCGCAGCATAGCAGACTGCGATTTGTTCCTGCAGATCACCTATGGTTTAGATTTCGGAATAGTAAAATCAGTTTCATGCCCCTGCGCGGCGTATGCAATAGCTCTCCTTAAAACATTTCCATGTATCGCACAAACAGTTTGTGCGGCCGGTGTCTTCGCACACTGGTGATATCATGGCTATTACCTGCGGTCGTTATGGTCTTCTCGGGGAACATAATTGACACTAATACTGCGGTCCCCTTGCGCCAATATTTGAGTTAAGATACTTATTATTACTATTTTTATATTGATATTTTTATTGTATTTATATTATTTAAATTATTTATTTCTATTTATTAGTAATATATATATTTATATTTATAACATTATAACCCTTTCTCTCCCTACCATATAATCTATTTATCCGTTATTTTATTAGATAATTCCATGGAGGTCTGGGAGAAATTAATTATGAGTATGCAACTCCCATTATAGATAGTAACATCTCAGTACAAATTTTAACAAATGTTTTGTTTCTGGTATGCCCTATAAACTCATATCTATTTGATTCTCCATAAAAGTAGATATTTGGAGCGAGAGCGAGACCAAAAAAATTTTGGTCTAGAAAAAACTGTCTGTGAAATGAATTAAATAGTATGTGTGGGGATATTAAGAACCCTTTCCCCGTGCCTGATGAGACCCCGGTGTAACATTTTCCACCAGTCTGTAGGTTGTAATAACAAGTTAGAGGCGGAATTAATGATCACTTAACAATAATAACCAGAAAGAAAATATCTCATTCAACACCCATCTGAGTCGGTGCAGAAGCACGCCCGATATACCCAAAAACTTAAAGAACGAGCTGTTCCGGGGCAAGCTATAAAGAAACCGTTTGTGGCGTAATAATCAAGAGCTTGCCATAGGGGCATGCGCGGGACTCCGAAATTTCCGATCACAGCAGATATTTTAGTTCTCGAAACAACACATAGAAAGAACTCAAAGAGCTCACAGTGTTTGGTGGTAGCGACTCACATCTCCGGAGACCCTCCGTGACCTAGTAACAAATAATTCTGAGCGTTCGACACTAACGAGCAGGACAGTAATTGAAGGTCTGTTCATGACCACGAGACAAGGGACACCACATGCTATCTTGTGATCTAGCAATTACCCTTTCCATGTCGAGACGTTGGATCTAGTCGAGCAATCCGTCACACAAACATCGAGGTTATTTAATTATATCATATTTACTCATAAATAATTAACGTCTGAAGAGTGGATCGGCGCATTCCGATTATTGGAAGAATCACTTCTGAAGTGTTGATTTTTCTTCTTCTCATTATTTAAGCTTATCATGTCGTGTCCTTTTCAATTCAAAGGGCAAACCTCGCCAGCACCGTCCACCCCAACAGCAACTGGCAAATAAAGAGAGATCAACCAGTCCAAACAAAATTCCCGCAAACACGCAAGGGATCGCTACTCTCTCTCTCTCCTGTGCGTAGCGAATCTGATTCCGTCTCATGCCTTCTGAAGTTTCCTTTTTCTATCTATTATTATTATTATCATTATTATTATTTATTTTCACTTAATTTACCTTTCGGGTCCATCCTTCATCTCTCATTTTTCACTTATTAACTTTCATTATTAATTAATTAATTATTGCATTATTATTATTATTCATTCCATTAAGTAAGTCGGTAGTTAGTAAGTAGTAGTTAAGTGGGAGTTAGTAGTCCTAGTTCGGTAATTACGTTCTTAGAGTTATCTCTCGTTCGTGAAATAAAAATTTGGAGTGGGTGTTAGATGGGAGGTTTAACTTCTCGTCGTAGACCTGAAAGTCTTACTTGTCCCCTCTCCCTCTGCCCATGAGACCTCTCCCCCAAAAGTTCTGCGCGTCACCCTCCCCCATTTCTCAATAAATTAATAACCATTGTTCGTTCAGAAAGGCTGAAATTTGGTGAGATGGTTCAAAGTTGAGTTTCTAGAAAGAATTGGTGTTTGAATCTGTGGAGTTGGCTCCGGCACCGGTGCTGGAGCCACTGCGGTGCCCGAGTTAATAAACAGTCGTTTAATAACAACAATGGCGGTGTGTTTATATAT
Source organism: Trachelipus rathkii (assembly GCA_015478945.1). Classification (NCBI taxonomy): domain Eukaryota; kingdom Metazoa; phylum Arthropoda; class Malacostraca; order Isopoda; family Trachelipodidae; genus Trachelipus; species Trachelipus rathkii. Next base: position 2,709 of record JABUQX010127356.1, on the reverse strand, counting down.
ATGGGGTATCGAACCCGTAGATATCTCGAATATTAGGGTTATAAGCTCGTGTAGGGGTGTCTAGGACCCGCCCCATTAGGGGGGTCCCTAACTGAAAAAAAATCAGAGTGCAAAACAAAGGAGGAATGAAGAAGGATGAAAGATGAATAAAGGAGGAAAGAATTGGAGAAGGACATCTGACTCAGCAGGATGTCACGGAATGTGACAAGCTGCAACCGGGAAGCAGGCTTCCGGTGCGGTGCCGAGTTATTAAATATTTGTGTAAGATGATACAATGTTGGTGGCCTTTATATATGTTATTCGGTCTGTAGATTTTCGAAAATAATGGTTTTTCAGAAACAGTTCTGTGTAAAACCCAAATAAATAAATATAATAAATAAAAATTTCTTACACTTTTTATGTTTTTAACTTCCAAATTTACGTTGTTTACATACCTACAAAGCAGTTAAATCAACTAAATCAAACACCACGCCAGTCCTAGCATCCAACCTAATCCTCCTGACATCTGTGATCTATTGATACTATTGATTAGGTCACATTTCGAGTATCATCTTTGGATAAACATAAACATAAAATCAAGTTCTTTTATACAAACATCAAACAATATATGTTGACGTAACAGAAGTTTTTCACATTAATAAAAAAGCTAACTTAGCATCAATCTGAACTATGAATATAGACCCCTCAAAGACAAATTTAGCACATCTTAAACAAGAATAAACTGGTAACGCTAAAAAGTTCCACACTTAACCAACTAGTAAAAGTAACTAATATTACCGCATACAAAGACACTGTAAACCTAACTTACACTGTTTCCTAACATATCGCTGTTATTTTTTACATTAAGCACAGTAAGATTTAACAAAAATTTACCATAAACCGGTCTAATTCTCATACAGACCAATGAGTATAAACTTCTTTTAAAACATAATAGGGGTTTTCCGCATTAATGAAAGCCTAACATAGCATCAACTGAAACATAAGAAAAAATCCTACCCATGTAGCAAACAAACACAACCTAACACAATCTTAAAAACAGGATACAGCCAGTCAAAGCATTAACAAAGGTACAGCCACTTAACACCAGTAAAGTAAACAGCATAACATGCAAAACCGTAACCTATTCTTACTTTGTCAAAGAGCATATCTCTAACATACGATGCTAATTTACACTCACAACAGTAACATTTTAACTAAAATTTTCTCCAACAATTGGGTTAACCTTAATCCATACAGACCAAGCAGGCAAAGTAATGCTAACATAACACTGCGTAACAAAGTTTCCACAAATCAATAAAGCTAACATATCGTTAAATGAAACTAAGAAAATAAATGTACAAAGACAAACCATACACAACTTACAAACGAATAAACCACTAAACATTTAAACAAACCAACGTTCCGCCCTTAACAACAGTAAAGGTAAAGCACACTAACAATGGTGTCGCAAGAACGTAACCTAATCTGCTTTTCAAGCCATATCTCTAACATAACGAGTTACATCTTTTTACCATTCCCTAACACAGTAACATTTAACTAAAATTTTCTTTTCACAACAATTGGTTATTATGCAAATACAGAGCACCAAAACTTAAATTATCATTACAGAGACGAAAGTATGCTCAACGTAACAAAGTTTCCACATCAATAACGCTAACCCCATTACAATGAACTAAGAAAATAATGCCTGTTCAAAGACAAACCTATCACACCTTAAACTACTGTAATAAATCCACCTAACATTAAACAATCTCATCCAACACTTCTCCGCCCTCTTAACAAACAGTAAAGGCAACCTAAACATGGTATTGCAATCCCAATGCCCTAACCTCCTACCATCTTTCTCTTTCCTCGCTTTTTTCCCATTATGAAAATTAATATCATCATATCAAAACTATGAACGATGTTAATTTTACAACTAAAACAACATGAGTAACATATTTGAATAAAAAACATCTAAAATTTTTCACTAACATTAACATAATAATATTGAGGTAATTTATCATATTTTATAACAGTAAATCCTTAGCAAAAGTATACGCTATAAACGCCTCATACAAAGTTCACACACAAAATTCAAATAAAGCTAACATAAATTCAGATTAATCAATGAAATCAATAGATAATAATAATTATGTACAAAAACACTCCCGTGTTAATCACATTTCAGTGCTTATTAAAAACTTGTATTAACATTATAGCATTGCCGTCCAACCATAAATCACCATTAAATAAAAAGTAAGTAAAATAAGCTTAAACTATTAACAACTGTGTATGAAAATAAACGAAGTACTCTAAATATGCTTACTTTTTCATAATCAATAAATATAATATATAATATAATAATTTGGCTGTGTTGCATACTAAATTATTACTTTTAAATAAAATTCCTTAATCCCTTAATCACGAACAAATTTATATCTTTCTTTTACACTTTTTAAAACCAAAATATCTTGGTACGGCCATTTTTATTTCCAAAAACCTAAACTCTTTTTTTTTTTTTTTTTTTTTCAATATAGAACATTTAAAATTTGCCGCCCTTTGGCAAATTCCATACAGAACAGCTGGAACAGATATGGCTTTTCCAAGCAAAATCGGTTTTTAACTATCCTGGATTAAAATTTACCTTTATTCCATATTTCTTCAAAGGCTATTTATTAACACATTCACTCTCAGTATCCTAAATGGTCATCTCTTTTTCATTCCTTT
>JABUQX010127355.1:0-31928 GCA_015478945.1 Trachelipus rathkii | reverse complement strand
ACTTGCATAGATGTGGCAAGACAATATGTTGGCAACTCTCTAAATGTGGCACTTGAGTCAAGTCCGTGACACTTAGACTAATTGGCACTCATGTGACTACGTTCTATTTGTGCACATCGTTGTCAGTCTTGCATTTGGCAACTATTCATTCACCTGGCATAAACACTTTCCCTTGGTCACGTCACTCCATCAAACTATACTAATTAGAATACTGCATAGAAAACTAATAGATACATCCGCTTAGATACTACTCTTAGCACGGTGCCATATATTGGGAAACTCATTCAAAATACAGTCATAATGTTGATCCATTAAGAATTTTGTGTTAAAGTGTCGTATAAGTGTCATATAGGTATGATGTAGTGCATGAGTGTGTGTGTGTGTGTGTGTGTCTAACTAAGCTGTCTAGTGGGTTGAGTGTAAGTGTCCTATGCGGTGCGTGTTCAAAATACTGTAATCCTTAATTCTGTCCATCTCAGTGCATATAGAATGAAGTATAATTTGTCATAGATTGTGCTCACGGGTGTGTATAAGTGACATAGTGTTTAGAGTGGTCATTACATTAGTGTAACAGTGTCTTTGGTAATATAGTGTGGATCAGATGTGATCCATATATGGTGTTAAAAAGGAGTTAAGGTCGTTAAATAGGTGAAGAAATTGCACAAATATAGGTGGTGGTTATGAGTGATTGAGTGTATTATTGAAATATGGAGTTATGACTTCGTAAAGTGACATAGTGGTGTAATAAAAGTTGTTTGACGATTGTAGTGGTGTCTATCTTTGGATCTGTGTTGTTTTTAATGTGTTTGCTTGTGCTCATAGCCTCAAAAATTCTGTTGTGTGACGTGTATAATAATACTAGTGCTAAGTCGCAAGTTGATTTATGTAAACCTGTGTGTTGTGTAAGATTAAAAATTTCCATTCTCAGTGTGACGTGTAAGTTTACAAACAATTGCTGTGTGTGAGTGAAGTAAATCTGTGTGTATGTGTGTGTGTTGTGTGTTAGACGTTTTAATGGGCCGCTCGGAAGACTCGATCCGAACATTTTTCTGTAGTCGTTTTAATATTTGGAGTTAATTGTTATGTTGTGTATGTAATAGTAAAATCTGTGTGTTGTCATAATGTAATATCCTGTGGTGTGAGTGTAAGTAATTGTGTGTGTAAGTTAAATCTGTGTGTCGTGCACTAGGGTGTGGGCGCGTGCGGTGTGTATGTAAGATGTGACCGAAATCAAGGTCAAAACATCAAAAAATAGGTCGCATAGCACGCCCTAAGGCTTGGCCTACCAAATCTCAATCAGTAGGGTGGGCCAAAACTTGACCCATGGAAGAACCATCAGGTTTTGGTCTAGAAAAAATAGGTGTTCTCAAAATATTGAAGGGTTCTCAAAAAAATTTAGGTTCTCCTCAAAAAAATTTGGGTTCTCTAAAAAATTTGGGTTGCCCAAAACAATGTTGATAGCCAATTGACAACTTTTATGGGGGGGTCATTATGCGGATAACATCGGTTGCTTACGCAATACTCCAGATTTTCGGCGCGCCCTTTCTTCAATAGGGCGCAAAAAGGTCAAGGACTCCAAAAGGTCAAGGCCCAAAAATGCGTACAAGGTGGCAGGATAAAATTGGAGTTATCATTTTATTCCTGCCATAGGAGGAGGCTCTCCAATATGGGCAGATTAAACCAATTTGGGGTAATCATTTTTTCCCATTTTCGGGGTCAAAAGAGATGGACCACTGAGTGGTCCTACTGGCGTACGTAGCGCACTAAACTGAGTTTTGTTTTCATGCGGGGGTTTCCAGTTTTTTCTTGTGTAGAGCTTCGCAGTGAGTGGTTCGGTCTGGGGCATATCACTAACATTTGGCTGCGCTTCGAATGTCTCACTTTGTGTTAGTCGTGCATAATTAGTTTATTGGGGGAGACCGTTAACTTACACAGTAAACTAACTTTATTATTTTTAAATCTTAATGTGTGTAATTTTGTTTCTTACAACAAAGGTGTTTATTTATTTTCCTGTAAGACTTGCTTTATGTGTTAACTTTGCCGGCAGCTTCATTACTGCCCATAATCTTCTTCTCAGCAACATTAAATTTATAACTGCAGTACTTTCCTATGATCTTACAGTTCGGTGGTAAATGTAAGGGGGAATCACTTTCCTTTCAGTAGCCGTTACGATCAGAATCAAAAATTTCAACGTGAGAAAACAGGGGAAGATCGGTCATCTCTTAATTTTAAATGTCTTCGGTGCAATTTTGTGTTTACGTACCTCTCCTTTGTGGATTTTTCCGCTTTCGTCTTTAGCATCCCATATTTTTGTCCTTTCTATACAAGTTTTAGGAAGTATTTTGCTTTAATTCATAAAGCAGCTCCTCTTTCTTTTGGATTGGTACGTTCCTTCGTCCTTATCTTTACATACACTTCTTTTTTAGTCACTAATTTTCCTTGCATTTCATTAGTAATAATGTTCATTGCTTCTCCTGCGTTTCCTTTTACTTAAACAAGTTTTTCTAACCTATGTCATTTTTTCCTTTTTGAAAATAATTTGCGATTGACAAAATTCATACATAATGTCAGCATGTCACTCTGTGGAAGACAAGTAAATCACTATCCTAAATCCATATTTCTCGGTTTTGAGGATATCGTCCCATATAAGAAATTGTTTCATAGTTTCTACAGTTTTCGCAAAAAGCTGATCTCGTGCATTTATACTCACAAGAATATACTAAAGTTAGTGAATCGTAAGACTATGAGTGTGAGTCAAGTTACTGCCACAACCTCGAGTCAGTTTGAGAGCCAATTGATTCAATTTAATCAATCTAGTCAATTCTGGTCATCTGATCACAAAAGACGCAAAATTATCTAACAAGCTACAATTAAAATTCGCAATTCGCACGTGCTCGAGTGGAATACGAATACGAATACGAATATATATTTTTTAAATATTTGCGAATGCGAAAGTAGTACCAAGTCCCGATTCCCGGAGGCCAGTACTTGCCTTTGAACGGTATATTGGACACCGGTGTGCCGCCGCAGAAAGACCTTTTTTGGCCTTGACTTTTTGCGGTTCAACTCTGAATTTTTTGTAGCCCAAATTTGTTTACCTGAACTCTTGAACACTTTTTTTGGCTTTGACTGCCTCTTTTTTAAAACATGACCTCCTTTGCAGAACCCAAATTTTTTCGTGAACACAATTCCCTTTTGTATTCATTCCTCATCGGTGCAATTTTGGCAACCCTAAGTTTTTGACAACCCTAAATTTTTTAGCAACCCTAAATTTTTTGGCAACCCTAACTTTTTTGCAACCTTCGAAGAAGGGTTGCGCCAAACGGTTGCTCGCAGCAACCCGCTCTGATACGTGTCCCACCACTTTGGGCTAGATCTTTGGTCGACCAACTCTTTGGTCTTCGCATGGGTCAATTAATTGGCGGCCACGGGCTTCTTCAATTTTAATGGCCAAGGTCTCATATATTTTTTGGTCAACTCCTAATCTTTTTGTCCACCCTTTGGTCTTCCATGGTGCAATTTTGAGAACCCCCAATTTTTTTTCGGTCAACCTTGTGGTATTTCTAATCGGTACAATTTTGAGAGGATTTCTCTTATTTTTGCACTTTCTTCCTCGGAGTAAAGGTTAATGTCGCTCAGTAGCGGATTGCGCGAGTCAACCGGGTCGTACGTGCCGTGCCCCCTAGGTTTGACGGAGCCTTCCCTCCATGTACTCGGGCTTTTAGCCCTTTTTTGATGTTCTTGGCCCTTGATATGTTTCTGTCTTGGCCTTGTGTTCGACCTTGATATTTCGATCCTTGATACCGTATCAAGGGCTTGAAATTGGGACTATTCTTAAAGGTCGTTGGAGGGCTTAGTAGGGATTAACTTCTTGAGCTCAGTCCCAGAAGTTATGTCCTTGTCACCGTGGAATTTGCCTCAATATTGGTAGGTAACTGTGCTACTACATTTGAGAACGTAAAGATAGGTACCACAAGTTGACTGTATGGTATACTATCCTTATATTAATTTACCATCCTGCAATGATTCCTTAGAGTCATAATGAAGAATCCACACTTATCACTTATAATACATTTGGTTACACACTATAAACAAAACTTACACTCACCCATAGATACTTACACTAATCACATTAACAATTATTACAACACGTAAAAACACACTGCCGAATCGATATATGCCTTATGGTCTTCCATGCGGTAATTTTGGCCATACGCCTGAATTTTTGGCCATCCTAATTTTCGGCAGCCCCTATTTTTTCGACACCCAACCGCTCTGGTTCGGTTCCAGGGGCAATTTTGATAACCCACATAGATTTTTACAGGTCTAATCCCCTTTTTATTTTCAGGCGTACACTATGGATATCCTCTGGACATTTTTGATTTTTTCGACGCGTGTGTAGGCTTTTTTGAGTGAGCTCAGATTTAATTGATGGTTCAAGTTTGATGGTTCCAATCACCGTAAGGAGTGTATCTAGATGTGTTCTATTAGTGTTCTACCTATCTAGATTGTGGGATTAGATGATTAGTGCCAGGTGATGTGCCCTCTTAATAAAGGCTCCGATTGTGCCCAATGATGTGCCTAAATTCATGGTATAGGATGTCGCCAAATGATGGTTGCCATTAGTGGATGCAATGATACCAAGCTGAGTGGGCCAGCAACGGATAAGTGCCGAACTGAGTGCCTACTATAGTTGCTAACTGTGTGCCACTTTTTTCAAGCCTTCTCTTAGCCTTCCCTGACCTAGAATAGCCCTAAATAAATGGGTATCCAATTACCACTCTCTTAGGCTTACTATAGGTATCCGCAGGAATCGAGATTGTGGTGTAATTAGTTGGATATCTGATACTAAGTTGGCTTAATGGAATGCTTCCTACTATGAGTTTAACTCTTTTTCTATCACTTATAGGCTATGATAATAATATCAGTATTAATAATCATAAATTGTTACACACAGATTTACTTGCACACACACCTACACACATACACTGTAACACTTAATCATCCTCTGTCATTCAGCTATGACCCCTTTATTAAACACATCTATTTTGAAGATCTCTCATGGCCTTATTAGCCACTATACCCTTAAGCGCTCTCCAGTAGTACAGTGGCTGGACACTTAATCAAAAAGCCGATAAAATTATGGCTGTCACGTCGAACATCACGCACACTGCTCCATCTAATAGAATCACACGTTTCGACTTACCATACATTTCACGTCTGATACTGACACATTATAAGCGCTTACACTAGCCATAGACACTTTCACTAGCTTACAATCTGCTAGCCCATATACACTTACACCTCACACACACACAGATACACTTACATTCAATATCTCTGATTTTTTATCTTCAATTTTCGATGCTCCTTCAGACATTGATGCCGTTTAGCATTTGTAATTCTTAGACCGCTATCTGCAACTTTGATGGATTTGAATGACTCTTCTCGATGCATTATTTCTGTACGCTTTTATTTCATAGTCACTTATGGGCCTACCTATAGTCATTAATTGCGCCAGAGAACGCTAGTGTATGATTGAAATCGGCATATGAATGTATTCCGCCTAGATGAAAGCGCTACCCCCACCTTTAGTGGGGGCGCGGCTTAGTGTGCGCCCTCCGGCAAGAGAAACAGCCACATCCCACAAAGCCCGCCACACTATTAGAGCAGATGCGGACTCAAGTTGCGCGTTCCCTTTCTGCTTCTACCGCGGATGGGAAAACCGCCGCTTCGCTTACGTTGCGCAATATATTTATCCGCGTCAAGCCCTGCCGGGCCAGCTTGTTTTGCGCCGCCCCAACAGAGCTGCCACGTTTTTCTTCCGCGCTAGACGACCTGCCCGCTCGCGTCGCGCCTGCAGTGTGTGCAGATTATTTCGCCCTGCCTGCTGAAATGCAAAAATGACTCATATTATTATTTTTTTACTCCTCGCAATTAGGGGTTGGGTCTATCAACAGTATTATCGGTCATAACAGTCATTAAATTAGTTTTCACTATTTCTGGTCTAAAGGTTAAATTCATATAGCCGTTAAAGAGAATACCATGTTTTTTTATACACAAACATTCTTCTTGACAGTAAAAATAAACTGTCATACTCATTAATCTATCAGACATACCACCCCTTTTATATTTCTTTGTGCAAGCTTTAATTACATTTTGTTAAAATATCTTTTCATATAAATAATTTTTTATAAAATATGTCATCCGTGAAGACATGTTATGGAATTAAAAATATAAAATACCAGAAGTGTGCTGATATTACAATAAAGATTGCATTAACTATCTCTTTATTTTTTTTTACTTATTTCCACGCATATTAATTTGTTAGACACCTCAAATTGCAGTTCCGCAACTTTATTCAAATTATCGTTATATCAATTTATTAGTTTAACACTTTTATCCTTGTTGGGAGGTAATACCGTGCATTAAGGCTCAGTAAATCAATGAGGGTTGTGTTAGGCCTTCAACACTAGCTAATAGGGGATTAGTGTGGAGGCAATTCATTTCTTTAGTTTTACCTTCTGTTTTACTCGTCTTTAGACTCATATGTTTTACTGACTAGTTATTACTGTCCACAATGGATCTTAATACATTTTAAATATATGTGTACAATTAGCTTTAGGAGCGGATGCATGTAAATCCAGTAAAAGGTCATATTCATATAGAGGTGCTTTCGTAACGTAAGCAACATTTAATAGCGGGATTTAGTATGCTTCATTTGTTTCTGTGAAATATTTATACCAAGAAAGCTTTTAATTATTATACTTAATTGCTTTTGGGAACTATCTCAATATGATTTGTCTTCTTTTTTCTTAGTTTAGTATATACTTTCTAGTTTTAAAGGACTGCTGTTTATAGTCTTTACTAATTGTTGTTGTCAAACTGCTGATAAAAATAACTTGCACTTATTACCGATATACTTAAAGAATTACCATACCTTAAAACGCTCTAGTTGAAAGTCTAGAAATCAATAGAGGGTGGCCTAGCAACAAATGGGCTGCTAGTCAATGCTATTTTGCTGTATTATTTTGCTCTTGATTGTACTGCTTTAACTTCTAAATTGTTTATTATCTGTATGGCCTATGATTAACTCACATATTGTTTTATTCTATCTGCTTTAACAGTCATAATTTGTTTATCTTATATGGCTTTGAAACTCTATGTTTTACTGCTTTTAACTCATATATTTTATTAACATTATGTTTTTTATTTGTTTCATACTTTTCTTTAATTTTTTTTAATGTAATTACAAACATCATTTAAATTTTTTTTAAAGTGTTTTTATTATGTCAGGAGGTCATCGGCTTCGGCTAAATTTACATAAATGAATTTTTCAAAATATATTCTTCAGTAAAATTATTTCTTTAAATTAATTATAATTCTTTCATTTATTAATTATAATATTAATTATTTTTATTAATTTTCGTACATTTTATGTTTTTATATTGATTATGATCTTATTTGTTTTGTTTTTAATATCTTTCGAAGTAGTCCCAATAGTATTTTACGTAATATAGACCATATCTACACACACTCACAGACATACACGACTAACACACACAGGCCACACACCGAGTGACCACAACACGCTAAAACTAGTAATATTATACTTACAGTTGCTGTTCTTCTGTATATAATCTTATTATCTGCATTTTTATTTTATATAATCATTTTATAAATTTTATTATCTATTCACAACTTAGTGTTATTTTATACTTACTTCATGCCTTATCTCTGTTATTACTTATTTCTAGCACGTACACTCGCACACATACAATTACATTACATCACGGAACCACGGATTTCTCACTACACAACAGTAAAGCGAATACAATTTTATATTATATTAAACAAAGTTTTGTGTGTAATTTAATCACGTACTTTATAATTACTATCCTCCACAATATATTATAACTATAATAATTCATTTTCATTTTTTTTATTTTATTTCTATACTAAAATATAATCATAGTAAAACGTTTATATATGAAATGAAATTTTCTGCTAATTTATTAAACTGTTACATTGTGATTTTTGATCTTATAAATTAATTTACATAGAGTCATATTTCAGGTTTTGTAATAATCATTTTACCAATACTCAAATATTACATGATAACTTTTTATTCTAAAAGCAGTATAGTTTACGATCTATAGAATAAAATCGAGATAAATTCAGTAAGGGTCAAGCCCCTACGCAACCTGTCTTCACCTGCAACAAGCTATGCCAACGTTTTTAGTTCCTACTTGCACTTGTACGTGGCGTCTTAACAGTAGATCATCATTTAGCCATGTAAAACTTAAGTTATAAAATACTGTGCTCGCAATTCATGAATATTGGTTTTTCGACCCTGTTTTTTTCACATAACTAAGTATATCTTCTCCAATCTACACATATTAAATTGTTATTTTTATTAAAATCATTCTATTGTTGTCTCTTATTTTATAGTAAATAGACAATATAATGATTCACTTACAGCTGTGTATATTATATTATTTAGGCTCGAGAATGTTTACGTTAAAATTATTTACAAAAGGATTTATTTATAAATAAAATTTACAATTATTATATCATACATTATTAATTATATTTATGCTATGTACATTTGACAATCCATCACGAGAGAAACACAACAACCCGCACTCCTTACAGATACGACAATCTGCCTCTCTCTGTAAAATAGCTGTTTGAAAATAACTACTTTAGAGCCTAAGAAATATATTAGGATAATCTCTGTTTTAAGAACCAACAAAATCCGGGGCATTTAGCCTCGTATATTCACACGGTCAAAATATAATTTCAAATGACAGCATTTTTGTACTTGTGTAAAAATGTGTGTTGTACAAATAGAAAAATACGTTAGGCCTAAATTAGGCCTAAATATTATGGATAAACTTCTACTTTTTGTATCCATAGGCTGATTTAAGCTAATACTCAGTAAGTCCAAAGGATAATATGCGCAGAATATAATAGATCTAAGAATCGATGTTGTGAATATTTTCTAAACAAACATTTCAACACTGAAATCATGCTTTATCGGTAAGATCCTTTTAAGCGAGGGATAAGGAAGCAGATAATGTTTTTCCTTACTTGTCGTTGGATCTCGGCGTTTAATTCTCTATCGTTTAAATATGAATCTTGGTTCGGGTATGTTGACTCTGGTCCCGATAATGAATTATTTTATCGTCTTTTTGGTGTAATAAGGTATAGTTAAACACCCTTATCGTGTTTTTCATAATCCGTAAGTGCCGTTAACCTGTTGATTGGATTGAAGATATTTTAACGCTACTTTGTTCTTCTAAACTTACTGTTATCTTTGAGTCAGTTTATAGATGGTGTGGTTTTTACTATTATCTCTCTTTTTTAGACCACTACTCAATCTTTAGAAAGTGCATAAGATCCATACTCCATTTAGCTGTTGTTAAAGAAGGCTGTCAAGATTGAGATCCTGGGTGATCCTCCTGTATTTAACTAGTTGAGATTTAACTTAAGACCTGTGACGAGTGACGATCTAAATCCTTTAATAAACACGTCGTTACTCTTACAATTTTCGGGTAAATATGCATTCCAATTATTGAATTACAACTATGATAGATCATATAATTAATTCACACTAAGATTTCTTATGTAGATCACGGGGAAGCAAAAAAGTCGTCTCAGAGAGCGCGGCGCACAGCGCGACCGTGAGCGGTCGGAAAGCCGCATGAACCCCGCGCGGCTTAGAACTTTACTACCGCAGCACGGCTACAAAGCGGAAAAATATGGGACCGGTGATGGTATTTCAAAGTGGTAGGGGCATACATTCCTAAAGGATAATCGTTCAATTGGACACCGTCGCCGCAGTGTCAGTAATTGCATAATAATGTTTTTTTTATAAAGCATATGTGGTCTATGTAATCTGTCATTCACAGTTTTGTCATATATTTATGGAGATATAACTTATTTAAGAAATAATAGAAGACAAGACGCATTTGTCTTATTTAAAATGTGAGTAAATCAAGAGGTTTATTGTGAGAGAGCAAAGGCTTGGCTGGTTCAACTTTGATGGTTGACAATCACCGAACGAATGCATACAGCAGCTGATATAGAAGAGGTATGAACTTACATACTCCGATGTAATTTTGAAGTATAGATGAAGTATAATGATATGATAAAAATACTGGAAATCCATAAAGTGAGAAAATTTACGGTTTGTACAAGGAGGGTAAGTTTATTTGCACTGTCAACATTCACACGTCATTGTGTATTCTATCAACTGAATATAGTCAACTCTATAAAAGTAATACATCAGTTATAATATGATATTTTAAGCAACAACTTTATACTTCTTGTCTTTAACCTTATTTCACACTTAGGAGAATTGGAATATAAAATACCGTAAAGACTTCCGTATCTTAACCCGTGACGATAGAAGGGTGGCATAGGGTAGTTATTTAGGGAGTGATCTTTTCTCTGATACCATGTAATCTACTACGTCCTACTGTGGAGGTTGTAGCTTTGGTTAAGGCATATAAAACTGTTTTATATGCTTAATAGTACACAAATTTGCTTTAATAGGCAACTACCACCAAAAGAGGCAACATAGCAGGGTCACATCATCTTAGACAAATTTGTTCTATTTCACTCAAGGAATTATAACACTTTTAGATAAACTAACAACCATCCACATCTGTATTTGTCTTCGCTAACAAAAACAATTATCACAACAAATGACTTTTCTATATTCACAAAGATAACTTACACCTTAGATTATTTATTATTCATTATATAATTATAAATTAACAAAAATGTTATAAAATAAGAAAATAAATGTATTTTCCTCAAAATATAGGAAGTCGGTAGATATTTTTAGCTGAATAAATAACAAAAATGATGTAATGAAAGTTTACAACGGCATATAATAAAAGAAAATATTTTCGCGACGCTGTAGCGTATTATTAATTTACGACCGACTCGGGTTCAGTTATTTCGCACTCGGGAGTTACGCGCACCTTGGAGTTCGCGCCTTGCGAGGCGCTCTTGCGTTTGTGCTTCAACGTGAATCTCTATAAAAGTCTCACGTGAAGCTAATCAATTATTCAATCTCCATTTCTCTATATGAAACATATATATGTATTCCTAAATGTGGAGTATTTGATTATAATATGATTTAAGTACGTGTAGTATAAAATTACTTTTAAATACGAAGAATCTTAGAATAACTTGTGCAAAGCTTAACAGCTAAAATGACTATGATTTTAAAAGTGATTTTGTGTCTTTAAAAAAACGATAATAACGAACACACCATAGCTCAAATACAAAGTTTAAAGAACAAAACTCAAGGTTTTTTTCTATCCAACTCTCACAGGTATAGGCTCACGTATTATGAAAACTACGAATATCACATCGTTATTTTAGCATTGACCATTCAATAGACTATTCGCACCACGCGCACGATAAAATATTAATTCTCGACCAGACCAACATAGCGGCACATATCCACTAGAGTACATAAATATGGAAAAGCATACAAGATGGTATTAATAACTTGATTGAAAAACAGGTATTATACGCAAATAGTTAACATAGTTAATAGTTAATAGTTAATTAAACCTTCAAAATTAATTTTGTATAAGGCCTTATCAAAACTGGAAATAATATTTATAAAATAATTTTCATAGCTACTTAAAAATATTATTTTAGAATTGATATGACTGAGTTAAATGTTTGTGCTATTTCAAAAGTTACTTAGTGAAGCTAAAGTTAACACTAATAAAGACCACACGTGTTTTAGAATTAATAAATATGCTTCTGTCGGAACTGGATGTTATCGCAGTTTCTTTTTAAATCATTTAGTAAAACTTAATACGATATTAATGAAAACTTCTGGCTCTTCTTACATGTTTTACGCGTTGCTTACTCGAGTTACAATTTGTTAGTTTCCTTAACGATACTTAGTGAAACTAGAGATAACTTTAAAGAAAATTTTAATAAAGTTTTCAATAGATTTCTTTCCTGTTGGACTTCAGTCTTCACATGTGTTTTATAAAAAAAATATTAAACAATTTAATGTTTTTACGATACTTAAATTGAAAAAGACTATTTTGAAATATGTTTTTACAAGAAGTATTGAAATTCCTGACTTAAGTCATTCATGACTCAATATTTTGGATAAAAAATAAAAAGAAAAAATTAACAAATTTCAAAAGTTAAAAAAGGTTTTTTAAAATTCTGGTTAGTCTGTGACCGTTTTAAATTATACAAACCGGATATGAGATATTGGATATCGATGGATACCGATGCAGCATTTATGAGCATTTGACCGACCTGCACTTTGAAAGTCAAGATTCAACTCCCGTCATTAATGTATTGAAAATTTGAAAACTATAAAAATAACTGCAAGAAAGTTGTTAGAACTATAATTTGGAGTAAAAAAAGAAAAATATTTGTAGAAATTCATGTTTTATTTAATTAAAAATAAAAATTTCAAAATAATAAAAAATATTTAAAATTAATGAGAAGTTTTATTTAATTAAAAATAAAAATTTCAAAATAATAAAAAATATTTAAAATTAATGATAAATTTTATTTAATTAAAAATAAAAATTTCAAAATCATAAAAATATATTTCAAATTTTTTTTATATTTATTTATTTACATATTCATTTTATCGATTCTTAATAAAATATTTATCTTAATTTTTTAATTTGTTTAATATTTGAATTTATTTGAAGTTTTCAAAATTTTCAAATTTTAAATTATTTAATAACTTCTTATTAAAATATTATTTTAGAAACATATTTTTATTGAAAGTTTGCTCTTCAAATATATATCTATATATAATATAAATATACTCATATTATATTATATACTATATATTTATTGTAATATATATATAGTATATATAATATATATACTATTATATATACTATATATATATATATATATATAATATATATACTATATATCAGAGTATACGTAATGATTATAAAATTCTTATGGATTCCTTTATTAAAATAGTAGAAAGTAGACTTCTTTAGATGTTATAAAATTATATCAAATATTAAAAAGAATTTTTTGACAAAAATAAAAAAAGATCCGTAGGCAATATCGAATCTTTGCCCTCTTTCAGCTGTTAATGAATAGTAATTAATTAAAGTTAATGAGAATATACAAAAAATCCAATATGATAAATTTGAGAGAACTTGACAAAAGTATATGTCCTAAAGTTTCTCTTGCAAAAAAGATAAGTAAGTGAGAAGTGTTGTTCATAACGGGATTATGTGTTAGTCGTTTGCTTTGTATATTATAGTTATTTAAATTGGCTATGCAAAAGGATTCTGAGAGTTTGTGAAGTTGTAAATTTTCGATATGAATGATGGGTGACATATTGTTTAATGTTGATTACTGTGAATATGTTTGTGGATCTATGAACGGTATTTTAGTATTGTTGTATTTTCATTAAATATTTAAAGTAGTTGGATATTTCCCCCGTAACAGCTGAAAGAGGGCTAAGATTATATATAGCCGAAAGCTTCTAGCCTAACTTATTTTTGGTCATAAATTCTTTCTAATCTTTTTGAATAGTAAATGTATAACATACCGCAACGAAAGAATCTTCTTCTCTACTATTTTGATAAAGGACATCCACTAAGAATTTTAAAATCAACGGCATTAAGACCCTATTATTAAACCACTGGCGTTCTAAACGACTATTTTATTTTGAAAAAATACTATATAATATATATATTATATATATATATATATATATATATTATATATATAATATATATAATATATATAATATATTATATATATATATATATATATTATATATATAATTATATATTTAATTGCAGTGGTTTTCAAAACTGGGGTGGAGTAATCAAAATACCGGGACGTGCGTGACCAAGAGTGAAGGAAAATGTTTAAAATTTGACTTTTTTATAGTAATTTATATATATATATATATATATATCTATAATATTATATATATATAGTACTTAATTTACTATATATCACTATATATATATATAGATATATATATATATATATATATAATAATATATATATATATATATATCTATATTCTTTGTGGGGTTTGTTGCCTTAACTAAAAAAGATTTGGAACCACCTGATATAAGTATATATTATATTATATATATATATATTATTATATATCTATATATATATTATATATATTATTATAATATATATTATATATATATAAATATATACTATAGATATATATATTATATTATATAACTTCGTCAAAATAACTGCACCACTAGTGTTAAACATCACTTCGCAGTGAATGGGAAGGCCCTTACAGGGTTGTGGGTCGGTTCAAAATTGTTTCGACTTTGACTCCACCCTTTTTAAAAAATTAAAATAAATCGACTTCCGACTCCGACTTCCAACTTTGACATCCACCCTCTGGAATTTATATATTATACATATATAATATATATTATATATTATATATTACTTATTATATATTATATATATTATATATATTATATAATATATCATAGTAATATATATATATATATATATTTTTTATATGTATATATAAATACTTATATAATATATATATATATATTTATATATATATATAGTATTATATACTATATATACTATATATATATATACTATATATATATGTATATATATATATATAATAATAGTATATTATGATATATAATCTTAATATATATATCGTGTATATACTATATATATATTATATATATAATATATTATATTATATATATTATATATATATATTTGTTATACATTACTATTGTAATTATTTTATTATATATATCCATAATATATAGTTATGTTATATATTATATATATTATATATATATTATTATATATATATATTAATATATATATGGGTATGTTGCTACCTGTGGTTAAATGTATAGTAGTTGAGGACTATGATCTGGCAATAAAGAGGTACTAGATCTAGAAATACAATCGTGTTTTAGATGGACAATCTTAGGGCGCGTTTAGGTAGTGATCAAGAAGGAATTGACAAACATGGAGGGAAAAGAGCCGGCCATTACAGTGAGTTGGTTGTTTGGTGGAGAGGGGATTAAACGGCGAAGAAGATAAACATGTTAAGTACGTTTGAGATGGTTTGGTCATGTTGGGAGGATGGATGTGGATAGTCGCATTGGTTAAGCGGATTTATAGAGATGGTGAGTGTTCTAGGAATCGACCGGCTGGGTGGCAGACCGAAGAAAAAGTGGACTTTGAGTCAGTAAAGGAAGCTTTGGAGGAGAGAAATGTGAGTTTGGAGAGGCGAGATGAAACCTACCTATTTGTCAGTATAGTAACAGTTTTTGAGATTGTGTTATACTTTGTTAATGTCGGATGTTTATTCACTCTTAATGTATGTACAAAAGCATGATGTAATGGTGCTATATGGTGGTTCCGGGGGAAACATTTAGCTGGTTTAGCGAATTTCGAGTTTTGGATGTAAGATCGGATTCAGGTTATTTTTTTATGATGCTTTAAAACAGAAGAATTTTCGCTAAATGTCCACGTTTATATCAATTAGTCCTCAAAAATTGATGCTTATATTGATCATGCAACGACTTTGCATGAAATGTAGTTATCAATTCATAGTCTTCAGATGCTGGTTATCTATTGATAGGTTTGCGTTTCATCTTTGTTAAGGAATTTTTGTTGCGCCTTAGTAGAATTACATAATACTTACTTAGCTGGCTGATCGATATGATTGAACAAGCAGAGATAGCATAATAGTCGTTGAGTTTTGCTGGTGCTTGTAATGAGGTAGGGGTAAGCTTGTGGATAATTTAATTAATTGTTTCTCTCGTTACGGTTCCAGAATTGCAGAAATTCCAATTCACTATCTAATTCTTCAGGTTTTCGCCATGTAAGTGTATAGAATATTTTAGCGCTCATGTTTTACATTTCTGTTTACCGTGTTCTGTTAAACTGATTACCTATGCAATGTAAACATTACACTAATTTGTTAGAGAGAAATGATAAAGTTTTCGTAAGGATATTACATGATGTTTTTAACTGAGGGGGTGCATGACGCTGTGCTTAGAAACATGGCTTAGCGCTTCAGTTTCTTTGCTGATTTAAGTTAGTTTGCCCCCGAATAATTCTTTCGGCTAACTTTCTACTGTTTAATTCAGTGTTCAAAATGAATGTTATATTATTTGATATGAGTGAACACTTTGATGAAGCCGGGTAGTGTGCAATCTCATAGTTCAAGTGCTGGTCTCTTTGGTAGAGTGAGTCACGTCTTGTTAAAAAGGCATTTGATTTGAAAAATAAATACTGGCTGTAGCAAAGCTGTTGCTGAGAAATATTGTTAATGGGGAAAAAAGTAAGGGGGAATACAATTGAGTTATTGACACCTCGCTCTGTTAGCGACATTTACCATTTAGATAACAGTAGGAGACCACAACTTTTTCCAGGGTACGCATGTTAGTACAGATAATATATGTCTCTACGCTGTAGGCTATGGTTAAGTGGCTATGTGTCCGTTGCATAAACAATGATAAAATTTCTCTCAGTCTCAGTGTAATGAATTGAATAATGTTAGCTTATTTCGGATTTCGCCATAGTAAAAGAGAACCTATTTGTTAAACGGGTTCAAGCCCCTCTATGGTCGTTCAAAGTCCCCAACCCGCAGAAAAATATATAAAGAACTCTATTTTGTTATTCGCTTACACTGATCTTATGGTTAATCCCAAAAATCGCATACTCCCGTAAATTGCTAATGACCCTTGAAATCAAACACTCACATCAAACTACGCATCAAGTATTACTTCACTTGGAAGGTGAGAAGTCGCCCGCAACGACCTGGGGGCCACGTGGCAGGGCGCGGCCCGCAACTACAAAAATAAAAAAAGAACATAAAAAAAAAATCCGAGGTTCAATTATTTTATTTAAATTGATTTTATAATGCTTACTTTGTTGAAGAGACAAATGTAGAATTTACCACACAATTTCTTATGACATTTCTACTTTATTCTAAAGACCACTTGATTTGACGAATTTGTTCTTTAATGAAACTGGAACATTTTCACTTAATGGTGTGAAACAACTTCGATGCTCTTATCCAAACGTTGAGCCATATATATTTCCGCAACTATGAATTATTAGCGGTGATAATCAACTAAGGACAAATAGGGAGGGGACTTATGATATAAAAAGTCTATCTCTGCTAAAACTACAATTCACAACAGTTATAATGTAAAAATACATGAAATATGTTTAGAGAATTATTGCTTGACACAAGCTCACGCGAAAGAACATTAGGTCGCCATAAGGCGTTTTTAGTCAACCCCTGCCTTTACGATAGATATAGAGTTTAACCTACGCTTCTACTGATGCTATTCAAGGCTTAAGAAGGGAACAGACCATAATTTTGCGTAATACCAAATGATTAAAAGCAGATCTCCCATATTAGGTTTAAGGGTTGTTACGGATTGCTCGATATGTACATACGATTACTAACCTGTGCTCATAGTATAACAACACGAGCCTAGCAAATCCCCAACCAATAGATCTTACGCCGACACATATCTTACACTCTAAACAAACAAACAACAACAACACAAACATTGGAAAACGGATATACGATTAACTCTGAGAAAAAAATATACTTGAATCAAAGTGTATAAAAGAACTTGACTTGTAATTAATGTATATGTTTGTACCAAAATGATAAACAATACATGAAATTGTGACTTTGAACACAACATTTAGAATCAAATAAGATCAAAAGAAATCACTTAGAGAAATAAAAAAAAAAAAGGACGGCAAAGAAAAGAACTAGGGAAGCACTCGCAGAGCAGTAGGCGGGCAGCGAGGGGAGGGGAGCGGGTCCTTGAAATATTAACTGAATTAGCTGATTTAATCAGTTTTTATTTAGCCTATGTGTGTAAAAATTTTAAAAATATTGTTTTATGTACAGTAGTTGTCACTAATAAAATATAAAAAATATATGAAAAAAACATGTGTTACTTAAAAATATATAACAGAGAAAATGGACATATGGACATCACACTAGCAATCCATTAGCAATGCAAAAATGCAATAGCTCACCAAGGCTTGGCAGGTCGTTGAATGACGTAAAGTATACACCAAACCGGCAGTAGGAGTGGATGGGTTGGGTTGAAGTTAACGATTATACCTGGCTTTTAGGTGTGGTGTAAACAACCCAGCAACAAATTATTTAGTATAAGCCGTTCCCGAATATAAAAACTTGGAGTTAATATGTAAAACGTATAAAGAATTATTCAAGACAGACAAGAAAATAAACAAATTAAAAACCAAATCAATACACAATACTAAAAAGAAAAGTTATAACAAATTTTCAGAAAAATTAAAATTAAAGAAATTTAAAAATCTGAAAAATTCATACCAATTAAGCCCCAACAAACGGAATAAAAACCGTTAAAATTTGCCAAACTTTAAAAAAAAGTCTGATAAAAAAATGCAAGAATAATATTTATTTTAGTTGACGGTTTTTTAAAATTTTAAAAAAGAAGACAGCGGATTCCAATATTGAAAAAGACAAATGCAGGCCCTTAGGGAGGGGAAATATACACTAACAAGATTAAATGGTATTTTTGACAATAAACTCCCGGAGGGACAGCAGGAACCCCCGGGAAATCCAAACCACAAGTGCCCAAAAAGACAAAAACAAACAACAAAGGTCCACTCCGTCTCTCCTCTTTAGTCATCCCCAATTAATTCTCCATCCTTTTCTTTCCCTCCTCCTTCTTCCACTTCCTTGCTCCCGTTCCTTCATTACCTCATCCTTCCATTGACATAGGCCCCCCTTTTGGCGGCCCTCGCCTGTATTTCTTTCGTGGAAAACTCTCCCCAACGTTTTCGGGGAAATAGTCCACCGAACACCAATTTGATAACAGGAATTTAAACCTCACTATTTCTAGTCCTACGACCTATAACTCAAAGCGATAAAATATATTTTTTAGGAAATACCAAAATATAGGAACTACGATAAATTATATTATCCAACGCACCGCATCCGCACCGCACGGCACCCTCGCACCGGCTTCCCCAGCACCGGTTAACCATCCAATGTCAACTAGGCCAAACTCACGGTCAGGACTCACGACTCCTTCTGCACGACTCCTTTACCTTCTCTGGACTCCCGTTACTTCGACTCTACTTGTCCCAATCTATGATCTGTATGCAAAATTTATCGTCCATTTCGGTCGCTCTCGGGCCGAGCCGCAGACAGCCCTTTACGAAACTTTGCTAACCTCATGTTCGGAGGTCTAACGAGGCGATCGTCTGAACTAAACATTATATAATGGGAATAACATAAATAATTGTCATGTATTATGACAATTATTTACTTAACTCGGCACCGTCACCGTGAAGCCGAAGCCCCCTCCGGTGCCGGGGCTTCCACGGGCATGCCGGAATTCCCGGGGGGTCCGGCACTCACTCCTTTCTCCGGGTTCCAGGATCCCCCTTTCTTCGCAAATTTTCAGCCACTTCTACCGGGCATTTTCCTATTATTGGGGGGAGCCCAGCACCCCCACCCCTAAGGGGCGGCACGGGATACGGTGACCGTCATCTAACGACGAGGTTTACGTCACCACCATAGCGCGACCGTCAAAAAGTTATGGATCAGCGAACGCGGAGTCCGATAAGCCACATAACCGTTGTAGAGGGAAGGCGACGGCCGAATACTGTCCAGATACAAAATCTAATTTAATAAAAATAATAATAGTATTAATATAATAACATAACTCACAAACATATATATATTATACTAAGCAAAAAAAATATATATATATATATAAAATATATTATAAAAAACAACAAAATACGTTATATATATATATTATATATATTATAATATATTAATATATATTATTATTCAAGACATATATTATTGAAACAAAATGAATAAACTATATAATAATAATATAATCAATAATTACCCATATCAGACTAACTTTAGTTAATTTATTTTTTTGAAATAAAACTTTTCCATTTGTATATTTTAATATTTTTTTTAAAATAAATAAATCAAATACAAATTAAAGTAATATTAAACTAAATATTTACTTATAATAATATCATAATAAATAATATATATTATATACTAAGAAGATAATAATATATACGATAATTACCATAATATATTATCTATACTGTATGTATAAAATAAAATTACATTTATCGCAGAAAAAAAATTACACAAGAAAAAACAAACACACACAACCCGAAAAGAGGAACAAAAAACAAAGAGAAGACAGTCAACAAAACAACACAAAACCGCAGAACTGCCATATTCCCACATAGAATACACTTCGCCGACAATAACCTAGGCCGATTACTTACACAAATCTTTATGATATACCTGTTTAAGATTACTCTCTCTAGATATTTACTAAAATAAAAAGCGCTCTAAGAAATTTGATTAGAAAACAAGCCCACTAATAGCACGACGAAAATTGTTACTATCAACTTATTAATTAGGTCAAACTAGCAAAGGCGATCCAATTATTTCATAATTAATAAATACAGAGAAGTATCTGCAGCAAATCGCTTATACATTTTACAAAAGATTAAATAATCAGACATAAAAAGATATTCATATTTAATAATCCATATACATTATATAATCACAATCATCACATTATCACTAAATAATTATGCTGAATAGTTCAACATACACATTTCCCAAATCCATAGACAAATCTTAAAGTAACCCCGAGCAAATAAAAACAAATAACAACTACATATAACTATATATATATATATATATAAATATATATCATACACATATATATATATATATAGTCATATATACTACATAGCTATAAAAATAGCGTAATAAAAAAAATATCCATATCCTAGGATATATACGACCAATACACATAGATCTGCTAAACACCAAACCAAGAACACAAAACAAAAACACACACCCAGGCAAAACAAACCAATAATATAATAACAATCATAAGAACATATAATAATGAGTATATAATATACATCGAGCCTACCCTTATAATAGAACACTATACTATAAAAAGTCATAACAGCAGTAATAGTAGATAAGATTACCGAATATTAATATATCAGCGATCTCGAACCTCATAGTATATATACCCTATAACTCACTTACCATAATCAATATACTGAACTACCCCACCCCAATAATAAACTAACATATAAATATAATAAGTAGTAAATAATATAAACCTGACAGAAGCTAATATATAAATATATATTAATAACTAGATTTTAAATAACGTTAATTAGGTGTGATTGTGCGTAGATGTAGAATATGTGTGTGTGTGATTGTGAAAAAAACAAAAAAAGAAAAAAATGTGTTGTGTGTGGTAGGTGTGTGTGTGTGTGTGTGTCCTTGCATAGCGTCTGCCTTTCATATTTGGGGTAATTTCATACCAAGTTTGGTGACTGTTATATAGAGAAAAGTTTCAGATTGTGAAAAGAAACTTTACAAATATTTTTTGTATAATTAGAAATTAATAATTAATTTGATTATATCTGATAAAATAATTAAAAATATATTTCCACGAAGATAAACATATTTATTTTAATATTAACTGATTATATATAATTATTATTTAATTATATTATTTATATTATAAATAAATAAATAATATATAATATATAATTATTATTAAATAATAATATAAATATATAAATAATAACTATATAAAAAATAAAATAAGAGATACATCGTGGCACGTATTTTCATATATCAGTAAAACAACCACACAAAAAAAGCCAACACATGACTAATAATTAATACATCTTTATATATATACAATAAATTAAACAATAACATCACTATATAAAAAATATATATAAAGTATATAAATATTTTCTACCCGAAAAATTACTATAAAAAAACTAATAACTAATACACATAACAATATACTATGCAACCCCATATCTCACTATCCTCCACGTATAAATAAGCACAAAATCATAAGAGCATCAATATAAAAAAAAAAACATAAATAAGCTTATATCAACGCATTGATAAAGACTACCTACTATATATAAATACTACAACACCAACAAAAACCTATTAATCAATTCTCACGTAACAACTATAATACAATAACAATATATGAATCAGACTATATATATAATATATAACTAGGTATACAAAAGGTAATCCTCAAACCACTAAAAATACTCAGACAAAAATTTTTGATCATCATTGTAATAAACTAGAATATTATATATATATAATATAAGTTATCATATAGATATAATATATATATACCTAATATACTAAATTCTCAAATTAAATATCTCATATATATAAAACCTAATAATAAAAATAATATAACCAAATAATAATAAGCATATATATAATAAATAGATAACCAGTACCTATAATATTAGCAACTCAATCACCATAAAGCCACTACTATAAAATATAAATTAAATAACCATATAGCCATAAAATATATATATAAAATATAGGTAAATATAAATAATAGTAATATAGAAACAAATAAATACAATATATAACACTTCGCATTTCCATAACTTAACCCTAAAAAAAACGACAATATAAATAAAAAATTATAAGGTACTACTCATAATATAATAACTTAATTCTTTAATATATATATGATATTAATTATATACTATAATATATATATAATATAAATATAAGTAATTATAGAAAATAATAAATACAATGATAATAATAATAAATAAATAAAAATATCAAATAGCAATATAATGAATAGAAAATAATAGCGTATATAAACTAGATTCAGTATAAACTCATAGACCCACAAATAAAGCAATAATACATATTACTCTAACATAACGTACATTAAACTAATAAGAATAATACCTAAAATATGACAATAATAATATTAAACTACAGATATACTCATCACAAGAGTGATAGGCATAAGCCGCCACCCCAATTGAAAGCAGCGCGATAACGGCGGCAAAAAAAGCGACTATATTTGCGACAATAATAGAGTAAAAACATGTGTTATCTGCGATTTCCCTGCGTAATTGCGCGAATTTTCAAAAAATGTGCGATCCAATTTATGCACTATATGACGACCATCACTTCAAATTTTTTAACCGAGCGCACACAATGCGCAATTTGCGATCTTTATTCTTAACATAATTTCGAAATAAATATTCATACAAATATAAACTATAACTAAAATATTGTGAACTCACACAAACAATCACAGCATAGACTAATAAAAATATAATATAAAATATATATATATATATAAGCCAAGACGAATAATAAAATAAATAATATATCATAATAACATATAGTAATAAAAAGAACGTAAAAAAATCCATTAATAATAATAATTATTATTATAATATAGTTATAATATATATAAAATATAAACCCTCATACTAACAATAACAGTACCGAAAAAAAAATACAACCCAATAAACAAAACACAAAAAAATGCCAAAATAAGGTAACATCTAAACACTCAATATAAATATGGTATACTCTAACCAAATAACGATAGAATGACTCCCTCGCACGAAAAAAATACTTATACCCCATATATAAATAAATGTAATTATTAAATTAGTATCTTATATATAAAAATAAATATAACCTTACAAATTTATGGTAAAATAACCTTACCCCTATCAGTAATATATATAGTATATATAATATAATATATAATTAAATTATATATATAAAAATATATAAAATAGATATATATTAATAACATTATATAAAATCAATATTAAAAAAAAGAATGAGTAAAAATAATAAAAATAAGCATAAGTAATTAATAATAATAATGAATAATAAATAATAATAATAATATAATAATAAATAATATATAAATAATAAATAATAATTAAATAAATAATATGAAAAGAAAATAATAAACACCAATAGAAAATAATGAAATAATAATTAAATAATAATAATAATAATAATAAATAATAAAATAATATAATAATCAATCAAAAATAAATTAACAATAATGAAAATAAAATAGATCCGATAGAAATAATTGGATACGATGAATACGACTCAATAATTGATAATCGGCATTTAAATAATAATAATAATAATAAATAGTAATAAATGAATATTAATAATATCAATAATTAAATAAAAAGAATAAAGTTTCAAACCATTTAAATATATATAATAAAAAATACAAATTTAAATAATTAATTTCATCATAATTTTTATTACAATATTATAAATAAAAAAAAAAATTATATCGCCCTATTATTAAAATTAGATAATGTATATTATTATATATTAATTGAATTTACTATAATATAATATTTAATTAATTATTAAAATTATATCAATAATCCTCATCTCCTTCTCACCGCCTAATAGTAGGACCCAAAACTTTATTTTATTATAGATACAAATAATAATGTATTGTTGAAAACATTTTAGTAAGCTTTTGAGTTTAATTGGAGATAGAAACCGATTTGGATAAGTGCTAAAAAACGAAAACACTCTCGAAAAAGGACCAAAAAGGAACTCTCTCTGCCACAACCGTGTAAGACAAAGTCTGTCGAAGCCACTAACTCTTTAAATTATGAGTGTGATGCTGCTTAGTACTATCGCCATTGATACAACCCAATCAAGCTAGCATGAACTTGTGAAAGCAACCACCCTCCATTGCCCATAACATCTCCATCAAGTACTCTTCTCGCCGCCGATCTGGCAAACGGCAGAAATAGGAGCATGATTGGAGCAGGCTCCCATAGGAGTGATACCCCAGTACGACAGGAAACAGAAACCCTGACCTCTCGCTCCCCACCTGCTTAAAACAACGCAAACAAATGACAAAAAACATGCATTCAGCTTTGAACCATTCAAATCACGAACCACCCTATGGCTTGATCGCAAGATCAAACTACCTTCATCACCGATGCTTTTTATTTGATATTTTTCTCTTCCTTTTTAAATTTCTAAAACACTTCAACACTCCATTACTATTTCACCACTCTTTTATTTTCCATAGAATAAGCGCTCCTCTCTCCGCTTCTCGCCTCAGCTGCTTACTTATAGACATACATACCTATTCTACACCGATTGCTCAACACAGCAGCACTCACCGCCCACACCATAACGCCTCACTTCGCCGCAATTGAAGGCAGGGTCAAAACGCCGGCCCGCAGAGGCTTATCCTCAATCGACACTGCTAGAGAACACCCACACGCAACATCCACATACATACAGGATCGTCCATTCATCCAGCAATAATAATGCCACAAAAAAACCTCTATCCCCCTCCTTAAAATATAGAAGCGAAGACCTTCATTGAGCTATGCTACCTCACAGACAACCACTACACAGAAAATAAACCCAAACCCCTCAAAGTAATTAAAGTAAAGAGGATGTTTTATTTTAAGTTACAGAAGTATAACTGGAGTAAGTTGTAGTCACAACTAACAGTAAGAAAAAAACTAACAGAATACTAAGTTACCATACAAAATAATGTTTCCGAATTTGAAAATAACCAGCTTTCATGTGCCAATAATAAGATTTCTACATCCAAAAATATTATTTGTTTCATAAAATTCTGCTAAATAGACATTGAAAGAACCTTAATTAACATTGTGGAGATCTGAAAATGTTCGTTTGTACATTTATGTGTTAATCCTACAGAAACTCGAACCTCTAGATAATCCCTCCCCCAGCCTCCCCTCCAGAAGAAAGTGACGAAGGATCTTGATGTCATATGCATAATAGGAAGGCTTGCATTTAACCCAGACCATTATTCGTCAAGGTCAGTTACTGTGGCAACAAACCCGCAGACCAGTGGGATGGGAACAACAGGACAGGAGTTTTTCTGGGGATGACGGTTCCCTGGAATTAATTTGATACTTTGAAGAGAGAGAGAGAGAGAGAGCAAAAAAAAAAAAAAACAATACGAACGGAGAGAAGAGACAGAGAGAGAGAGAGAGAAGAAAGACGACCGAGAACACGCAGGAAGCGAGAAGACGACCAAAAAGACGAGCCAGACCGAGAGAGCAGAGAGCGAGAGAAGACCAGAGAGAGAGAAGAGAGATCGAACCGACTTAGCATAAGCAGAGAGGAGACCGAAGGAGAGAGAGAGAGAGAGGAAGAGAGACGACCAGCGGAAAGTGAGAAAAGCACCACGACCAAACCCGGATCACAGACCAGACGAGCGACGAGCGGAGAAGGAGTCTCTGTTCCCATGTGACGAGCTTAAGCATCCTGTTTCTTCAAGACCAGCAACAGTCCTACCAAAAAAGTTAAACAATCTACCCTCACTAACCCGAGATATTTCACAATTCAACTAATTTGCCATTGGCAGCATAAAGCCAGATAACAACCCATCTCCCCTCAATTGACAAGTTCAACTGAATGCGATTGAAAAAATTAGCTGAAAAAAAAAAGAAATAAAAATATTAAGCTCAAAATCTAGGTAGCTGCAACAACTTTAAATTAAAAAAAAAATAATATATTCTAGGTTGTATCTGCTACTATCAAACAGATAAACGAAATTGCTAAATGTTTCGTGAGAACACACAAAAAACAACGAAAAAGAGAAAATAAATGTGCAGAAACCTTTAACGGAGTGTGCTTCATGCGCAAGAAAACGGGTTGCGAAGAGGAAGAGAAACAGGAACGATTGCTAAAGAGATAGCGATGTTAGCGTTTGAAAGAGAATGGAGCCAAATTAGTAAAGGGACACCAGAGGTTCTGACAGACAAAAACCTCTCCAAGCTAGAAAATCGGCTTTTGAAGAACATTATTGCAACCTAGCTCTTATTAAACATCGCAGGCTTGTACATTTACCATACATGCAATTAAACATCTTGGGCCACTAGGATTGTTTCAAATGTTCCTCAGACTGGTCCTCTAAGTGTCAAGAGATCAATTTTAATAAGACAAACTTACACAAAGCACAGGGAATTGTGAGTGAAACTGCCCCAAAAACAAGGAAAACGTACAAACTGCCTGTTAGAATAAGAAAGATAGTTGGGAACAAGCTTAAAAACACCAAGTAGTTATACTAGCAAAAGTGCAACTCCATACATCGCATGATCGTAATTAAAAGAATTTAGCTTAGAACCCTTGATTGGTCTGCATGACACATCATTCAACAAAATTTGTAATGGACCAAATAAGCAACTGATCTTTCCAAGTTACATTAATAAAAGAGTGATAAGGAGGTATTGCGGAATAAACGTACATCGGAAATAATAAACGCCTTTTGCTGTTAATAGGCGTTGATATTTGCTCAGGAAGAGAGAATGCGATACGCGGGTAAGTCCTATAGCCTTGTACATTTCCTCTACTCCTTCAAGGACCGAGATCGGGACAAAGTGCTGACAATAGAAGGTGGCGAAAAATTTAACTAATGCCAAAAAAAACAATAAGTCAAACTACTTGCAATGAAAAGCAACCAAAGCAAACAAAGGAAAGAAAAGAGGCTTTGAACCGAGCAGGTTCAGCAGTTTCTTTGATGATTTTGATTTGCTAATATGGTCAACAGCACTGCATCTTCACTTCAAACTCGGAGAAAATGTGAGTACGTAGGATTAAAATAGAAAGTGAATCAGTACCAAAAGCTGCCAAGAGACGACAGATAGGATACTCGAAGAAAATATAAAGTGATAAAAAAATAGATTGGATATCAAAAAATCTTACTCGTCCACACTATAAGGCCTGGAAAAGGTGATGGGATGCTGAAAGTACTTGAAAGTGTAACCAATTATAATGGTTTGAGTAAATATTAATTTATGAATTTGGTTTCTATACAAATATAAAGCGCATCAAATCTTATTCGTCCACATTAATCCTCCAAGTACCATATACTCGCCTAAATCATTTTAAATAACACCCCACCTATATAGCTACCATCACTACCTCCATATTATAGTGCTTACCTACCCCTTACTACCCTAAACTATATTCCCATCAATATCACATATATATGATACTATACTCACTACTCATAACTATTATCTTATATATAATATTACCAACCCTATACTAACTACTATATATGTTCAACTTCTCAACCCTCATATATACAATATACTTATACTCGACAAATCACACTGACATAATTGGTTCCAAATGAAACTTCACAAAAAGAATTTGAGTTCTTGAAACCATTTCTACAATATTACCAGCGAAATGAAGTGTCCATATACTCAGCAACCCCACCCTGGAAGGAGACAGTCAGGGACAAATCATTCGGATAGCTGAACTGCAGTAAACTGTTTCGACCAACCACCAGATACCCTTCTTCACAAAGGACCTCTTGTCCCGTAAAGTGAAATTCACCAGGAGGTCTTGAATGGCCCATTGCCCTATTTAAGATATAATCCTCAATTACCCCGACCCTTGAGCCGCGCCGTGGAGAGGTTAGTTCTCAGTCAAGGGCCTCTGCACATTATCTCAGATTACAAACGCAGCCGCGCACGCGCAATCCCCAATTACCGATCATTCATTCAATTATTCTGCAAAAAAAAACTCTCTTGTTATTAACGGGAATCATGATCCCTCATTCAGAATGCAAGCAGCCGATAGGCGAGAGGAGAGATCAACAGATAATTGAATAAGATTACAATCTTTCTCATTTTTTGTACACCCACACACACAGAAACCGATATATATATTTGCATCTTTCAATTAAAATTTAAAATAATTCATCTCTTAAATAGATTGGCGCCAATTATTTTTACTCACTATTTGTTTTTTGCGCCTTTACCTAAATTGTGCTTCTTAAAAAAAAACTAGCTATTGATTAGCCGGGACATCTGTGCGCTTTGCGCCATGCGGTCACTAATTTTTAGAAAACTTGTGCGCTTTTTGCGCTTGCGGGACTAAGGTTTTCCATATTTGTAGCGTTTTTGGTTCTCGCCACGCTCTAAGTTTAAAATCTCTTAAGACGGCGCCCATCCTACATAGCCCCACAGTACTATTACCCATATACTCATTATTACACGTATAATACTCACTCTATATAATATATATATACTACATATAACAAAAAACATATATATATATATACCATTATATATACCATATAACATTTAAATACATAAAATCTATATATAAATTATATAAACTAATACTAACTACCTACTACCTACAACAATAAAAATATATACCTACTCATATTCGTCTACGTAGTTAACCTCTACCATAAGGAAGTAACGTGTTTGTTAGTTACCATTATCGATAACTAATACTTCAATCCTATCCCGCTGAATATAATACTACCTAATAACTTCATCTATATATAATAATCAATAAATAATACCCCATATTTGCAACTACATACCATATACAATACATTATAATAACAGCTAATAACCATACTTACATCATACAACCCTAATAAACCCACCACCCTCTCATGACTCATACTACTAATCTATCCTACTAATAACAATTGAAGAAATATAGTATAATATACTATAATTACCTAATATAACCCCATATACCCTCCAACAGCTATATACCATACACACCCCACTAAATAAGCCTATCGCTATCTGCATGTTAATACACATATATTCTACTTATATAATATATATACATATATAATACTACTATATTTAAGTATATACCTTATATTCACTATACCCATAAAAAACACTCATATAAATTAAAAACAAATAAAATAAACTAAAAATAACCCTATAATTATATATATATATATATCCAAAAATCAATAAACTAATATAAAACCCAAATATTTAAAGATAGATAATTAATATATTATAATTGTTACAATATAAGATATATAATATTAAAATAAAAAACATATAATATTAACTACATCACCCTACCTATCATAAATAACTATATATAAATACTATAAAAAAAAAATATAATCAATACCACTATACACAGACCGAGCTTCGATAGCTCATAGAAACTTTAAATGGAAAACAACCCCTAAATTATAGAGAATACAAACAACTGATGCAACTCCAATAAGGCAATAAATAAAGATAAGATCTTTGGAAAAACAAAAATTAACTTGCAACAACCGTAAAAAAATTTCCATATATATTAAAAATGATTTCTAAATACTACCATAATTTATAACAAAAGTATAAACCCAAAATTAAGAACAATTCACTAGTTGAACTTCACAAAATGAAAATGCCTCTCCTATAAACCCAAAAAGAAATCAAAAATTTATTGATTTTAAGATCTGACTCCAATTAGTTTATAGTTTTTTTTTTTTGTGTGTGTGCCAACGACAAATCTATGTCTGTTATTGTCGTCCGGCATCTTAACTCCTTAATGTCTCCCTCCCATTGGTCACAGTTAGCGCCAGATGAGAGAAAGGTTCATTATTGGTTAACTTTATTTTTAAAATAATAGAAAAAAAATGAGACAGATATCTGTAGAATTTCATAACATGTAAACTAGAGGTGTAGCGGATATCCGCATCCGCATCCGCATATGCGGATATCCGCAATTCATTTTTTCACTATCCGCATCCGCAAACCTCATCCGCATTAATTTTCTTTGCGGATAGTGGATAGTATTCATCTGTGAATTATGAGAATTGTGTGTGCACAATACTCTTTCTTATATATATATATATACTATTAATATAAAACTAAGATTAAATTTAAAGCCTACTAATAAATATATATCCTACTATATATATATATTATAATAATACCTAAAATATATAAATAATATAAAATCAAACTAAAAACACTAAATATAATAAAAATACTATACAACAATATCTCTATACATACCCCTAATACTACACTAACAACTCAAAAAATAGTATCTATCTGAAATATATTAACATTATAATAATAACTAAAAACAATAGCAATATATATATAAATCATATATATTACAATACATATAAATATATAAAAACGTAAGACTACAATACATAATAACTATATAAAGAATAATTTATATATATTATAAAAGCCTAATATAATAATATATGACTAAGAACATCCTATACAGTAATAATACCTATATAATACAACATATATAATATTAACAAATATACTACCTCTATATACATAGCTTACTCCAAGGGAATCTTAACTACAGCGATAAAATCCAAAAAAGCGTCACTCTGGGAAAATTTAATCCGAATATCCTCTTTCAAACGGTAGATCATCCATCGAACATATGTCAAATCGCTAGAAAATTTGTTTTATTGTGCAAAACAATCTTTCGAAAGAAAAAAAAGACTTTCTTCGACTTTTACATTTTTTTAAACTCCACATCGCATTTAAAAAATTGAGATGGAAAACTTATTATAAAAATTCAATTAGACCTCGTCTAGCCTGTCTTCACAGTAATCAACTAGGGGTCTAATATAATAATTATATTATATTATATATTATACTATATTTTATTAATTTATAGATTACTATTATTATTATTATTCATTATTATATTATAACATATTATTATTATTATATATTTTCTGATTGAATTAAATGTTATGTAAATGCACAAAGGAATATCACTACAATAAGAAAGTTTTTATAAACTTTACCTACAAAGATTATGATATTAAGCAAAGGTATTTATACAAATACAAGAAATAAAAAGAATTTACAATACAGATTTAGTAGACTAGAGTTATATAATGCCAGCAATGACTATTTATAATACGGTTAATAATTAGTAAACTTAAAAAGTAACAATTAATAGTTTTAACAGCAGATAGACGTCCTGAATCATTCATAAAATTGATCGCTCAATTTATTTTAGACATACCTGAATAAAATATTTCATGAAATGATAATATAATTCACAAAGTTACATCAGATAATTGTTTTAATCTTTTAATATATAAGATTAGACTTTTTTAAGCCTAGCCATACCGTGGCGAAGCTTAACTCGTAGATGTAACACTACGAAAATAATATATTTTAATAAATCGCATCTCTCTCTT
>JABUQX010127354.1:22500-27486 GCA_015478945.1 Trachelipus rathkii | reverse complement strand
GTTAGTAGGAGATTTTCTGCAATATTTACGTATTGCAGTTTACCGGCCATAGTGTATTACCACTAAGGCTCAAACACGCACATCACTACAAAAACGATTAGCCAACACATATCAAGCCAGAACAATCTATTAACAACAAATCACTCTGTATGCTTCTCGCATTGAAAGGGCCCGCTCATTAGGATGCGAAACCCACGCCTTTGCGGTGGCAAAATACCAATCCGGACTCCGGTTGGGCTGAAGCTGGCTTGCTATCGGGCCTCAATATCTTTGCACTTTACCACTTGGTGAACCATACAAATACTTTCCCTGACCAATTTCCGATCTCGGGATTGAGGTTTTTCCGACCTCGGGATTGAGCTAAGAACATAACAAACCTAACATAACACACACACACACACACACACACACACACCACACACACACAACACACACACACACACACACACACCACATCATATATATATACTATATATATATATATATATATATATAGTAATATATATATACTAATTATATATATAATATATATATATATATATATATATATATATTATATATATATATATATATACTATATATACTATATATATAATATTATATATATATTATATGATGGTTATACGTAGATGAAAAAAAACAAAAGCAGACAAAAACGAGGAACAATCCCAGAAGATAAAAGAAAAATTGGAAAGGTAAAGGCACGGGAAAGACTTTAAAACGCAATTTACGTGGCAACATGTAAAAAGGTTTGTTCAGGTTATACATGATGATATATCATGAAACGAAAGGAAAGGAATAATAAATATTTTGACCAGTTGCTAAACTTGAGAAGATTATTATCATAATTTTTTCAAACAGTGAAGCCTATTTCTACATTTTACTAAAAATTAACATAACCTACTATAATTTTTTTGATGCTAGAAGCCTTATAACAATCTATGCAAATATCTTAATCTTGAAAAGGCAAATTTTTTTATTCTTACAAGAAATTGGGCTAGACGAAACTTATGTGGTCGTGAAACATTTCTGTTATTCTTTGTCGTTGTGTTATAGTCGTGAAAACGTTTTCGGATTCTTACGCCGTTTGTGATGGTCGGCACGTTTACTGACCTTAGATAGTTGTATGGTAGTGAAACGGTTTCATGCACTCCTAGTCGTTTTGTGTCGGTCCGGTGAAAACGTCTTTGACTTTTTAGTCGTTCTGGATGGTCATGAAATGTTTTCTGATTCTTGTCGTTTGTATGGCTCGTTGCAACATTTGAACCCTCTAGACATTTGTGTGGTCGTGGAAAACGTTTCTGTAATTTCTTATTCGCTTAGTGTGGTCGTGACAACGCGTTTCTTGAATCTTCGTCGTATGTGTGGTCGTGAAACGTTTTGAAATCTTTAAAGCGTTGCTATAGTCGTGAACAGAGTTACTGACATTCGTATATTCATTTAATTGTTGTGGTCTTGAAACGTGTCTGAATCTTATTTCTGTTTGAACTGATGTTCGTGACAACGTGCTCTGGAAATTTTATCATTTGGTGAGTACAGGTTGAATACGTTCTGAATACTAAAGTCGTTGGACTGGTGGTCGAGTGCAACGATTTTCTGAATTTAGTCATAATTGGTGCAGGTTGTGAAACGTTCTGAACTTAGTCGTTCTGTGTTGTGAAACGTTTGCTGAATCTTAGTCGCTTCCATACCTTGAAAAAGAGGTCGCTCGCAGCATATGGTTGTTAGGGCCTATTTAAACACTTACAGCCGTTTTAAAATTTTCTTTACATTTCGGTATGTTGGATTTCCGATACATTGACTAATCCTCACGTTGACCACCATCTCTCGACCAAAAATGGAGAGACAGTGGTGTTTTCTGATATATAATAATGTATACATATATATACTAATAGTATAAATATTTACTATATAACGTATATAGTATAGTTATAGTATACTATATCTATAATATATACTATAATATATAATATTAATAATAATATATAATATATATATATTAATTATATATATATTAATATATATAATATAATATATATATATATATATATATATAATATATATATTATATATATATATATATATATATATATATATATATATATATATTATATATATATATATATATATATAGTATATATATATAAATTTAAATTAAATATAACTATCATAAATTTGTGAAGTTTTGCTTATATCAAATATATTATTTCACAAAATAATAATAATAATAATAATAATAATAATAATAATAATAATAATAATAATAATAATAATAATAATAATAATAATAATAATAATAATAATAATAATAATAATTAATAATAATTAAATAATAATAATAATAATATAATAATATAATAATAATAATAATAATAATAAGTTCTGAAAGTAAAACTTTAAACAAGTACCTATAAAATAAAATATATTGATTTTTTTTTTTTAACAAATATAGTTATTTTCGGTTGCAGATCAAGAAAAAAAAATAATAATCAAAGAAAAATGTAGAGTTCTTTGCTTTGTATCTCGATAATAAATTTATGAAAATTACTAGCTAAAAAATCCCTAAAATTCAATAACAATCACTAAATATCACTAAAAAAAATAGCTAAATAAATTTATAAAACTTTCTAGGTAAAAAGCTAAAAATCACTAAAAAAAAAAAATTTAAATCACTATAAAAAAAGCTAAATAAGTTTTAGAAAATTATTTGTTAAGAAATCGTAAATTCACTATAAATAACTACAAATCACTAAAAAAAAATAGCAATACCATCCACGCTGCAAATTCACATTATTAATTAGAGCTATTATATTCAAAATTATTAATTAAAATGCTGGAAAAGAAGTTCATAATTAATATAATATTAAAATGATTCGAAATTAATTTTAATATTAAACATTAGAAATTAGAAATACAAAAACTATAATAATATTAATGTACTATTAAAGAGATTAGAAATTATTTTTAATATTAAACTTTGGAAATAATAAATACAAAAGTTATGTGATCCTAAAAACCTAAAATTTAAATATTTAATCCTGTTAAAATATCAAAGATACCAAAATTTCAAACTATAACCTGGAATAGTATTTTGATATTGCTCAATTAGTGAAAGTTCTTCTATAATTATAATTTGTAATTAAAATTGTAATTTG
Organism: Trachelipus rathkii; assembly: GCA_015478945.1. Classification (NCBI taxonomy): domain Eukaryota; kingdom Metazoa; phylum Arthropoda; class Malacostraca; order Isopoda; family Trachelipodidae; genus Trachelipus; species Trachelipus rathkii. The sequence continues at coordinate 24,331 of JABUQX010127354.1, read as the reverse complement.
AAGTATAATTATCGGTAAATTATTTAAAATTACGAAGTTAGGAAATTTAGATGCGGTTGAGTACTATAATAATATTTACAATAATAATAATAATAATAATAATAATAATAATAATAATAATAATAATAATAATAATAATAATAATAATAATAATAATAATAATAATAATAATAATAATAATAATAATAATAATAATAATAATAATAATAATAATAATAATAATAATAATAATAATAATAATAATAATAATAATAATAATAATAATTAATAATAATAATAATAATTATAATAATAATAATAATAATAATAATAATAATAATAATAATAATAATAATTATAATAATAATAATAATTTTTCGATAATAATAATAATAATAATAATAATAATAATAATACTTTTATATCAACAAAGTGAGAGGAAACATATCTTCCTTTTATATAATAGCAAGTCAAGTCGAGTCTTTTGGTTGAGACTTTGTAGTACGTAAAATATTGCAACCTATTGTAAATATGGATAATAGTTTTTCAAATCTATTCAGTGTATATTATTATTATATTATTATTATTATTATTATTATTATTATTATTATTATTACTTATTATTATTAAAAACATTTTTATTATTATTATTATTATTATTATTATTATTATTATTATTATTATTATTATTATTATTATTATTATTATTATTATTATTATTATTATTATTATTATTATTATTATATATATATTATTATTATTATTATTATATATAATCATTATTATTATATATTAAAATTTCAATAATTGTTATTATTATTTATTATGATTATTATTATTATTATTATATTTATTATATTATTTTATTATTATTATATTATTATTATATTTATATATAGTATATATATATATATATATATAATATATATTATATTTATATATATTATAACTATATATATATATTATATATATATTATATATATATATAATTATATATATTATATATTGTATATATATATATATTATATATATATATATATATATATATATATATATATATATATATATATATATATATATATATATATATATATATATATATATATATATATATATATATATAATAATATAAAAAAAAAATATATATATATTTATATATATACAAGAACAATTATTGCATTAAGGATTACTATTTCAAACACTCGAACTCCGAATTATGATAACTAATTTTAAAAACCACTATATTTAATTAGAAGGGGGGAATATTTAAAAAACACAAACTAAATTAAAATAACTATGCTGACGTTTCGTTCAACATTACATGTTGACCTCTTCGGAGCAAGTAGAAGACTGAATTGATTTTCAAATTTTTTTAAACTAAATAAGATGCGAATGCGACAAGCACAAGGTACAACTAAAAACCAACTAAAATGCACTCTTTCTATGAACCTATGTAATGAAGAATGTTAGCAGGCGTACAATGAGTAAGCATTTTTCTGTTTAAGTTGGATTCAATAAATTTAATTGTAGTTTTGTCAAAATCAAAAAAACCTGTTGAAATATTATAGTTAGGAATAATGTTGATAAAATAAGCTTCTATAAGTCTATTAAGTTCTTTTGATTTAGAGGTGAAAATGAAGATGGAATCTCTGAAATTAATATTATGATCTTTGTTTATATGTCGATACAATGCATTACTATGGCTACATCTTTTTATGTCGTTGCTGTGCTGATTCAGTCGAAAAGGTAGTGTCTTTAAAGTTTCCCCTATATAAAATTTGTTGCAACCGACGCATGGAACACAGTATACCCCCCCGGATGGTTCAGATTTAGTATTATTATTGTGAATAAG
>JABUQX010127354.1:15000-17500 GCA_015478945.1 Trachelipus rathkii | reverse complement strand
AGTATTGGCTATTAAGTCGTTAAAAGGCCGCGAGTACAGAGAGAAAGGTCTCCGTTGTATAACATTTCATAATCACGTCCGTGAGGCCATTCACATGTAAACTGATACCCCTAAGTCCAAAAGGTGTGAATTTATAGGGTGGACTTTTTATATTCCCGGAGTTAGGGCTTCATGTTCACAATTCCCTATTATTAGCTTTCGTTGCGTAAAATTTCCGTTTCACAATGGTTAGGGATATTGATTAACTTCGATAATTCCTTGAGTGAAATTTAAATATCTTGGTTTTCAAACTCTCTTAATAGGTACTTTGCGATTAGTATTCAAAACGTGAATTTTCAATCCAAATGTCGCTGTGGTGAAATTTCACTTTTCTAACATAGAGATAAGCCTCCAGCAGCAGTTTGAAAACAGGTTCGGGACATACAGCTTGTAGCCGAGAGAGTTTACTTCTTTATGTTTAAGAGCAAATTTAGGATTTGATCGTGATAAAATGATTCTAGTATCTACAGATGGTAGAATGAGCCTTTCTTGAGAGAAGATGTCGCCATTTAATCGACCGTAAAATTCATAAGTATTATTTATAACTTTAGCTGCTTTATCTATATGTGCAGCTTCATCTTTGAAACTGTAAAAACCACATGATTGGAGATGAGATTGTTTAGCATCGTCTGAATAATTTAACAAATGTTCTATATAACTCCTATAAGGATAATTAGCAGCTGATGCCCCTAATGAAGTTCCGTTAAGATAGACTTCAACTTGGGTGAAACATGTATACAGGAAATTTGATTCTGTATATACTATATGGTCATCACCCGAAGGAAGATCTGTACCATCAGGTTTTGTCAATTTCGTTTTTACATACAAAAACACATTAGAGGGATCTAAGTACTGATCAGAAGTACCTGGAATATTGAACTCTAGAGGAACATCTGTATTGGTAATTGAATGCAGGGGATTAATACTGATAAAGTTGGATTCGTTAACGCAACCGTTTGGCGCAACCCTTCTTCGAAGGGTTGCCAAAAATCAGGGTTGCCGAAAAAAATTGGGGTTGCCAAAAAATTAGGGTTGCCAAAAAATTAGGGTTCTCAAAAAATTAGGGTTCTCAAAAAATTAGGGTTCTCAAAAAATACCGTGGGCCAAAAATGACCCATGGAAGACCAAAGGGTTGGTCGAAAAAAGGTCAAGGCCCAAAAAGGCAAAGGCCCAAAAAGGTCAAGGTCAGGTAAAAATTCGAGCTCAAAAAAAGGTCGCGGTCAGAAAAGGTCAAAAAAGGTCGCGGTCATTTTCGTCCAATAATTAGCCGCCCTACTACTTATATATATATATATATATATATATATATTATATATATATATATATATATATATATATATATATATATATATTTATATATATATATTACATATTATTTATATATTTATTTATTATATCTACTTATATATATATATAAATAATTATTAAATTATATATATAAAAAATTATAAGTATAGATATATATATATATAAAATATAATATATATATATATATATATATATATATATATAATATATATATTATATATATATATATAATATATATAATATATATATTATATATATATAATATATATATATATATATAATATATATATATATAAAGAAGATTCAGCAAAGAGAGAGGATGAAGAAATGTTGAAGATGGAGGACATGAAGGAAGATGATTTTTAGTCTGGCAAAAACCTGTAGAGAATCAAGGAGGGAAGTGTGCAATATCAAGGATAAATAAGGAGAAGTTTTGGTGAGATCAACAAACATAAACAGGAGATGGTAGGAATAATTCAGAGAAGTGTTAAATGTGAATGAACAGATGAAGGAGTGGGGAGAAGAGGTAGTTGAAGGAGGGAAGGATGAAGAGGGGGAAGAAATCACTTTGGAGGAGTTGGAGGTGGCTCTGAGAGTGATGAAGAATGATAAGGCACCGTGGGAAGATGGGATACCCATATAACTAATAAAAGAGGGAGGAGAGAAAGTGAAGAAGTAATTCTGAAATTGTTTAATAGAAGTTGGAACAAGAGCGAAGTACCAGAGAGGTTGAGATAGTCAATCATAATTCCAATATATAAAAGAAAAGGATATACAGGAGACTAAAAACTACAGGGGAACATCCTTGTTGGACCACTTGGCAAAAACATATGAGGAAATACTAGAGAGAAAGCTGAGAATGGTAGAAGAGCCCAGATTGGAGGAAGAGCAGCACAGATATAGAAAGAACAGAAAGAAGCAATATGGATCTCTTGTTCGCCTTGAAAAATACGTTAGAAAAAAGGTATGGGAATATAATAAATGAGTATATATAGCCTTCATAAATCTGAGAAAAGCTTTTGATTCAGTGCTTAGGGAGAGATTGTGTAGAGTGCTAGAGAAAGAATATGCAGTGGATAAAAAGTTGAGAGGAGCCCTGGAGGATTTGTATTAGAATAGTAAATGTAATGTGAGAACAGAATATGAGATTTAG
>JABUQX010127354.1:0-12500 GCA_015478945.1 Trachelipus rathkii | reverse complement strand
CAATAGTATGCCGTCGTGTCTGGACACTGACGCTATTAACGCCTCTGCCACCCATATTTTATTACCTTTCGACGCACTGTCCCGCGGGAGGCGCGGGCGGGCCACAAAACATGAGCATGTACTCCTCTATCGCAAACTGCGGTGTAGTTTACTTTCATTCATGCGGTCAGTCTGCTTACAGTCTTCATGCGTTCTGCATCTATCGCAATTTTCCAAACTTTATACAGTATAATAAATTTATTGTTAAAAAATGGCCTCTATATTTAGTGAAAAGATCTAGATCCAAATTTTGAAGGATCGTCAAAAGTTAATGCTGTTATAAACTCATAACAAATGCCATTGTATGTTATAAGCAACTTCTACTAGAGAAGAAGAGGCACTCTATGAAACAGACTTCTTTGTTGTCATTCTTCAGTAGGGCACCATCGCAACCTTCCACTGAAACGTCTGGCCTCCCATCAACTTCAGATTCTACAAAACCTATATCACTATCACCGTCTGCAAAGCGAAGGCGGTTGTTTGTAGATTCAGATGATGAAGATTCGCCAACATCCATTTTAAGGTCGGACGAAGAAGTATCATCCTCAAAATAAAACATTTGTACATAAAATTTTATATTTCTATTTATTTTTCAGTTGTAAATCATGTACTGTACGTACCACATATATATTCTAAGGTAAACATTGTGTAAATTTCCTTTTCTATTATTGTTTTATAGTTGGTGTTATTGCACACTTAAATATATATTAGTGCATAGTACGTAGTTTTGCTTGCATGCACTCGCGAGGCACAGAAAAAGCCTTAATTCACTTACCGGCGTTTTTCACTTCAACGGCGAGGCGCGCTCCATTACGCCGTTATTTTGAGAACTACTAAAATATATATATATATATTATATATACATATACTATATATATAATATATATATATATATAATATATATTTCCGGTATGTTATATATATATTTATATATTAATATATATATATATATATATGGTGATGAAGTTGCATAATAACAAAAAAAAAAAAACTATAGACTTTTCAAAGAACTTTATCTAGATTAAAAGTTTCATAAATATATGTTGAACTTAAAAATATATATATATATTTTTTTTATCAGAAATATCTAGAAATTTTTTTATTTTCCAAGGGGCTCGAGCCTACGGGGGACAGATGGGGGGACGAAATCCCCCCGTCGTCCAACGAGAATCCGAGAGACCCCGACTCCTGCCATCGTTGCGGTTTACCCTATGGTATTCCTTTTAGTTAAAGTAATACCTAGTGTAAAGGGAATTAAAATTATTCTTTTTTCTAACTAAAGGAATACCATAGGGTAAACCGCAAAGATGACAGGAGTCGGGGTCTCTCGGCCTCCCGGTGGAGCACGGGGGGGGACTTCGTCCCCCCTCTGTCCCCCGTCGGCTCGAGCCCCCTAAATGGGGAAAATAAAATAAAATATTTTTTAAATATTTCGATAAATAAATGCAAAAAAAAAAAAAAAAATTACGATGATTTTTAGGTTCAACATAAATTTATTGAAACTTTTAATTTAAATAAAGTTCTTTGAAAAGTCGTTTTTTTTTTGTTATTATGAGCTTCACCATTTATAGTATATATATTATATATATATATATATATATATAGTTATATATATATATAATATATATTATATTATATATATATATATATATATATTATATATATATATATATTATATATATATATATATATATATTATAAAGTAAAGAAAGAATTTTTTCACACTAGTTGCCATGACTCTAATTTTACAAATCGTATAAAATTTTTATGCTTTTCCGATTTAGGTCTAAAGAACTCACACGACCATCTGAATTGATGAATCTCTCCCCATATTTGTTAGCATATGTGTGTTTTCGCAAATTACAAAGCCAAAATAAAATATTAAATTTTAAAATTTGAGGAGCAACAAATCTTTTGGTTGCGTTCTTTATTTTATTAAATTAGTTTATATATATATATATTATATATATACTATATATAGTATATATATATATCATATATATATATCATATATATATATATATATATATATAAATTCTAAATTAACTAATATATATACAAAAAGAATTCGACTTCACAACAAAAGTCCACACCTGCTTCTAGAGCAGCAGCTTCAGATGGTTATCTCTTAAGAGAAGCAGCAGCTAAATATGAAGACCCTACACTCTTGAAGAAAAGTAAGAAATAAGATATTATTATTATTGTTATTGTTGCAATTAAGGAAAACATAAATGAAAACCACCGTAGAGACACACACACAAAAAAGCACAATCTTACAAAATATCTTAAAATGCCACCTATCAAAAAATTTTGCCAGAAAATTTTTTTTAATTGGAAAAAGTTAAAATCCATTACAAAGGCATGGCACACTAACATTTTCAAGGAAGGCGGAGCCCCCGTACCCCCAATCCGTGATTGGTGGTAAAATAATAAAATAATGCTTCAACAACATTAGCTTATTGAAGTTTTATAAAAAAAATTAAACCAATGTAAAAAAAGCTTTTAATAAAGAAGGTCTGTTAAATTTATGAAATTCGAAGACTTCATAACTTTTTCAGGCTCCTTTCCCCAAGTTTTTTTTCTTTCCATTTTAGGTCATTTAAACATTTTTAGTGCGTTTCCAGGGTGGGCGAGTTGGGATTTAATAAAGGCATATATATAATATTATTATATATATAATATTATATATATATAATTATATATTATAATATATATATATATATAATATATATATATATATATATTATATTTATATATATATTATATATATATATTATATATATATGTACCGGTATAATAATAAATAATAAAATCATTAGTAAATAGGAAGGTTACAATTGCTGTAAATTTTATAAATGTTTCATTATTACTTAGATGCTGATGGAGTGAGCAGCATAAATGACTGTTGGTGTCTTCGTATTAGTTGTTTTTTCTTTTTTAAACTAGAAACTAATGAGTACTATCATAGATATTTTAAGCGACCTCTGTAAATTACAATATCAATATACATGCCTAGATCGGCATAGGTACGGACCGCTGGTGACGCAGGACTATTTTCCGACCCACCAAGGCGTGTTAATCAATCTACTACATACGCTCGCTCCCTTTTTATATTTGGACCTGTGAGATATGAGTTCCCACTTATTCACACAGTGCCCATATTGGTCTCGACATTTGAACAAGCTTATTAAGCTTGGTTATTTTCGTGTGTGATCCATATAAGATCAATTTTGATATTATTGAACATATATGTACGCGTGTCAGTAAGGTTTTTCCTAAACAAGAGTACTGTACTAGAAAAAAGGAAATTAAAATATCCTTCACCATAATTTACTAGAGCTCGTAAGGCCTGGCATTACAACACATACACACCAAACACCTGTAACTTACACCTCAACATCACGACACACACTATACTATCTACAGCAAACACAAACATCATACACACAACACGACACAAAACGTAGAATAATATATTGTTTTTATTAAATAATATTTACATAAAATTGTCTGAGACTTTAAGAGCAAATTACAAATGTCGGTGAACAAAAAGTCGTAACTAAAAAGAAAAAAAGGTAACAGCTTTATTAATACAATAATTGTGTGGAAAATAATTCCTACATCTAAGTTATTAATAAAAATAATGAAGATGATTTTATATTTTACTAGAATATAATTAAATTTATAGTTGTATTTGATGATCTTTTGATGAGTATATAAATATAAAATTATATGTATACCGTATAAAATTAATAATATACATTAAAATGTTTTTATAATATAATTAATATAACTGTATATATTGTAATTGAGTGTGTAGAGTATAGAGTCTTTGTAGTCCTTGTAGCGTGTCTAAGAATGTCTGTAAGTTCTTTATAATGTGTAGTGATATATTATATTATTATAATATATATATATGAACATATTATAAGGGTTGACTTCCGTATTATTAGTTAGTTATAATTGTTGGCATGTTGTTTGGTGTATACTCTTGTGTAAGGTTGAGAATAAGTGTAAATGTGTATAATTTCTGGTTACTAATGATTTGATATGATATATTTACCCTAAATTTTATTAGTAAAATACTACGATGTGTTCAGTTATTGGATATTTCTCACATGTAGGGTAAATCAATTCCTGCGCTGTCTCAGATGTTAATAGACAATCTGTGTGTGATGGTGTACGTGAAACATTTATTTATTCATGTTGTTCGGGACAAAGTATGTTCTTGTATAAAGAATATATATATGTCATAGTGAATTGTATATATGTGATATTAATAGATATTCATAGGAATTGTTAGTATATAAAGTGTATGTATTGTGTGATATATATATGATATAATATATTATTATATATATATATTATAGTATATGTGTGAATATATATAATTATTGTAGTGTATATGTGTGTGTGTGTATGTTATAGTTAATATCAGACATGTGGGGTCTTTGAAAATAGAGATTCTGTGAAAGGGTACAAAAAAATCTTTATGTTTACCTGAAGTTTTTCCTCATTTATCAGTAAATCAAAATAGTAGTGCAATTATATGACCTCTACATTGAGAACAGTGGCAATATAATTAAACGCTTAATACGTGCTCGTAAGTATTATAGCGTTTTACTTATCATGAATAGTATTAAGACGAAAAAAAGTGATAAGAGTTAATAGTTGATTTTTGTGATGTGCTGCTCTGTGTTGTGTGGTAGTGAGTTATGGGTGGACTCGAGGTCTTTCTGTCAATGCATACAGCAGTGTGAGACGTGTATGCCACCATTACGGTTGATATTCTGTTTAATTAAGAAAAACTATAGATAGATGGTGCCATATGGTCAGAAGGCTACAATTTACATTCTACCAAATATAATTGCCTAAATGACTTACTCTATTGTTATAAATTTATAATAGGTGTTGAATGGCTGGAATAGTAGAATATGTAGGATTCTAATATAGGCCCAATTTTCTATTTTTAACTATTATTGAAATAATATAATTAGATGTCATTTGTATAGGTTTATTTTAACCAGTGTCAGAATCCATCGCACGAAGCATAAGTTTGTTGAGTTTCTAGTAGTAATTTTAACTCATTATATAATTTTCCCACCTACTGAATATTTTAATATTCTATTTAGAAAATATATACTCGTAAAAAATTACACTCCAAGAATTAAATCTTGATTTTCGAATATAGAATAAAACATTCTGTTACCAATAATAAATAAATTAAAAATATTAATAAAAATTAATAATAATATAAAAAAGTATAAAACTCTAAATAAATATAAAATATATATAATATAAATAAATACATTAAATTAGTTATATTATAGCATAATCTATCTTTGATAATCTCTTAGAATAAAATAGCATTTAATACATGTAAATGGTATAAAACAAGGTGTAAAAGTATGAAAAATCGCATAATGCCGCATAAAAGGATTGGCATAAAATAAATTGTCATTAGTTAATGAATAAAATTAAAAGTTTATAAAGCTCATATATAGTATAATAATATAAACTATTAGAGTTAAATGCAAGTAATGACTAAGAATAGTATAATAGACATATAAAAGTGAAAACTGATCAGATCATGTATTATGCCAGTAGATGGAACAAATTAACTGAGATCTAGCCAATGCACCAGAATGGTTAACCTGCAAATCCTTACGAAGGCATGGATGTTATTAAAATGTTTTTATTATATTTATATTTTTTGCTTATTTGAATTTATTAGCAACTATTAGATCGTTATATACTTTTTTAAAAACATAATTCCCCCTCTCCAGCGCGGCTCTTCTACCGACCGGGGACAAGGGGGGGGGATGCTTTGTCACCCGCGTCCGACTCCTTCCACCTGGCTATGATTGACCGAGAGATCCCTTACTCTCTTGCATCTTTTTAGCTCGCCGTGTTTACACTGGATTAGGTTATTAATATTGCTCTCCTTTTAGATGCTGTAAAAAAATAATATGATAGATGACTCAATAAAGTGTGCAAGGAAGAGTGATATATTATTTTGTTTTAATATCTAATAAACTATAGAAAGGAGTTATACTTTAGGGCAGTAAAACACACTTCGAGAGTATTGGTCTAAATGAGTCGGCGGTCGTCTCGGGTCCTACACGATGTGGAGTATCTGGAAGCATGCGGGGGGAGATCTCGAGACCCGCTAAAGTTGTGTACAGAAAATATTATCTATGAATTTAGTTTCAATTATTATTCCGTAACTCGACCCATACCGTACTGCTCACAAAAAAAAGAAAAAAAAAAAAAGAAATTTCAGACGTGGATGATCCAAAATAGGTCACACCTCTATGACATTTATTTGACAGCTATCTTATATTTCTTTGTACTGTATGGTGCTTCACGTTCTCGAATGTGTAATAGCATAAGATTGTAACACATATTTTGATGCGACCTTTCTGATTACGCTCTAGTAATTAACATATGTGAGATTTAAAGCCACAGTAATAAACGATGTGTGAGTCTGGAAAGCCGTACCAAACATGATTAGCTTTTAAATATAGTACTTATATGGACTCAAAAGCTAAGTGCAGGATCACTAGACACACTGATACTGACTCATAATTACTAAATACACTATACTCATATTACGCTCGTGTTAATAGTAGTAAGACACAATCACTCATCACTCAATAATTGATTTATAGACTTTTAACGAGTTATATATAGTATTATGTATAAATAATTAGTTCTTAATCACTGTGATACATACTGGTAGATCGTAGTAGTTTAAAAGGCACAGTCATTGCGATAACTGTACACTACTGTATTGTAGTAGATTAACATTATGCACGGACCTCCGTATGTCCCTAACGTGCATGATAAACCACCTCTATGATCTCGTGATGACTAATAGAATATCGATCAACGCTAGCCTCGTCAATGAAGTAACTACTAAACTACAACTACCACAAATCATATAGCATATACATATTCAGTTAATAATATGCTCCACCCGATTATAAATAATCACGTAAACCATATCAAATCATAATTATTAATAAGAATATACTAAAGATAACTGTATCGTCTATACAAACTCTACTATAACACACTAAGGAATATTATTTTTAATTTTAAGTATAATCAGAAATCTATCAATTTTAACGTACTTTTTTTATATATTTATACTTAGTTATATGTATTATATATACTGCTATTAAACTTTACTGTCTGAAATTTCCATAGATATTTTTCTTTTAAAAACAATAATAATATAAGAATAGTGAAAACGCATAAAATTATAGTCGCGTCTCCTTAGAGAAATAAAGTTACTGGCTATACATCAAAAGTTGTATAAAAACCACCATTAGGAATTATGTTGATATATAATAAAAAAAAAAAAAATTTTTTTTTGGAAAAATATTTACAAGACTGATACTCTAAAAAATAATATAACTCGCAAAGAAATTGTAGTGGAAACTCAGAAAATCTCGGACAGCTACTTAGGAAAAGTACAGGACCTCTGGAAAGTTAAAAATATTTTCATTTATACTTTACTTATTTAAATAAAAAATTTCGATAGGGAGCACCTCGTGCTCGTTAGGGCCATCTAGTTTCAGGTTCATGATTAAGATATTTGATTTAATTTCTACATTGATTTTTCTCTGTGTTATACTAACAAAACTTATCATAACCTGACTTAGAGGGCCCTTGATAATCGATACCTAAACATAGATGTGATTCATAATTAAATATTAGAATATAAGTCTAGGGTAGATTTATTATAAACAAACTTTGAGAGGCATTTAAACTTACTTTCCTAAGAAGACGACATATTTTTACGTTATTCATCATACTAATCATTGTTATATTATTTATAAGAAGTTAGTACCTGTGATAGAATATTCATAAAATAAAGCGTGAATTAAAGTGGACAACACCTCCCAAGCCGATCCTGAAACATAAAAAGTGCATAGTAAAAATGTAACACATTACGCCAGAATAATGTATTAAGTACTGTCTGGGTTATTATAAGTAAAGATGAGATTATTTATATGCGTACAGCGGTAGCGGAAATAAATATATAAAATACTGTATATTATTAAATTAATAAAAATTGAAATGGATTTAATACTATAAAATCTCAGATAATAAGTAATTAGTAATGCCTCATATAAACTAATAATTCTCTATAATAGTAGTAAGTGCGTATATATGCTAATATTTATATAATACACATAAAGTATAATCGTATAATATTGAATACTACTCAATATATTCGACTCACGAGCGTAAAGTAATTGCGCTTACAGATTATACTACATAATCAGACCAGATAATGGTTCCATTATTTAACTACGTTTCTCTCGCCATTATTTTTGTTGTCTTTTTGATTTTTTTTTTTTTTCTCTTGTTTTTTTTTTTTTTATTTTTCTTTTATAGTGTGCACAAATTAGAGCGTTCATAAAGAGCTGCTTGTAATAATGTTCGAGAAAGCTAATTCTCGTATTTAGTAAATTAAGGCAAGGCTTAGGGCCTTGCAAATGATATAACGTCAGCTCTCAAAGTTGATATGATCATAAAGTAGGTGCTCTAATTTGTATGTAACTCGGACCAATCATCTCAAAAAAGATTTATATTACGTGGCACCTTCTTAGAAATTCTCCTGTCTCCTTGGACTCTACGAAATAATAAAATAATAATTACTTGTATTAGAAGATGTTTATTATATCTCAACAAAGTTTGTATATATGTGGTATATTTTTAAATTTCTAGTGCTTTACTAATTTTAATTACAGATGTATAAAAATATATAGTTTTAAGTTTTGTGAATGCTATAAAAGAAAGAGAGATATTTATCTAACATATTTAAATACCTCACTCACGTGTATTTTATATTTAAAAACAGTAACTGAGTAAATTTCGACCCAATTGAATAGTATTATTAATATATATAATTAGTTCTCAGTTTTCTTAATTATACATAGGGTAGAAATTGCCGTTGTGTTTAGGTGCCGATTTTGTGCCTAGTTTAAAGATGTTAGTGATGTTTGGCTCGAATCAGATGTGTTTTTATTTAATGTGTTGTGTTATTTAGGTTATGCGTATTTGAATTTCCATTGAAGAATAGTTAATATGAGTTATAAAGATTAATATAAATAATTAAAGTATATATATATTTAAATTATTATTAGAGGAAACTTATATATATATGGTATATATATTTATATATAAATATTATATATATGATATGTCGCTTAATACAATTAGTATTTAATACAATAAATAAAAGTCATGTGATATACAAAAGAAACAATAAGTTAAAAAGAAACTAAATTATTATATTGAGAAATCACCTCTCGGTGGCACAGGAGGGTATGATGACCGATCCAGTACTCTTCATGCGAATGAGGACGACTTGGTTCAATCACTTTGCGTGCGTAAGCAGTTTGTGCTTGCTCATAATCTATCACTGGGGGCCAAGAAATTAAAATAGTAAAGATTCCGTGGCTGTGCGAGATCACTCTGGTTGGTGGCGATGGTTATGTAAAGATAGAACCTCGAAGTCAAGTGTGCACGTAAAAGTTCGAAATTTCTTAGTTCCCAGTTTGTTCCCATCTGAGAAGCGCAGAAAACAGCATAAAAAGGGTTCTTGTAAATTTATTTAAATAATTAAATGTGTGTGTTGGTATATATATATAATATATGATTATATATAATAATATATTTATATATATATATAGTATATTATTATATATTATAAACTTATCAGCACGTAAACATCGCCGTGATCATAAGGTGATATATTACGAGACTTCTGTTGTAGTTAATTTAATGTTAGTTTGTGGGAACAATTCTCAGGAATTTGAGTCATATAAATACAATATATATATTCGTTGTATTAGTGTTTATAGGATCTCTCGCGATCTGGAGTGGGCAGAAGTGTGTGCTAGTGAGGACATACCAGAATCCACCATGAGAAATAGGAGAGAAACCACCACCCAATGTTTGTTTTATTTTTGAAAAAATTTTTTTTTTCTGCCCGATATATATATTATATATATATATGTGTATGTGTATGTATATATTAAAGAGTATGTATATGTGTTATAATAATTATATTATTATTTATATATTGTGTATATATATATATATATAATAATATATAAGTATATATATATATATTATATATATATTTAATAGTGTGTGTGTCCGCGGAGATAATATTATAAGTTTAATAATAGGAATAGTAATTCTATAATATACAGGTTCAGGTACCTATACATGACCTCAATTGATTAGTCATCTAAATACCTATACCATAATAATAGGTACTAAGGTCATACAAGTTATATACTAATATACTGAATGAGTACTTTAATGGACTAGGTATATTTATAGATATAGTGGATGTACTATAGTATAGTGCTAGGTTGTATATAGGACTATAGGTTTTATAGGTATATGTATACGCAGATGGTGCTGTGGAGCTGTTGCTGACCCAGCGAGAGTTGCTCGAGGGCGCTCTACGGTACTATCAATTATTGTTAATAGGGCGTATAGAGTGTGAGGTTAGGGTTAAGGATTAATATATGTTAGTTTATGATATGCTTTATGCAATAATTTTGATCTCTGTTGAAGTTTACTGGCGCTTATTGCCGCGCGTTAGGCCTATCGCCGCTGATGATAGACAGGAACAATATTTTGTTTTTTTTAGCCGGCTTAATATGATGGTAGTATAGACGCTGTAGCAAAAGGTGCGATGGCAACCTGTATGTTATCATATTAATAATCACATTGTTAAAAATGCAATCAAACTAATGATATATATATATGGTTATAATTATTATATATATATATTAATATATAAGTATTATATATATATTAATATTATATATAATATTAAATATATATATAATATATTATATATATCATATTATTTATAATATAATATATATATATATATAAGATAGTACTATAATTAATTATTATTAATATATATATTATATATAATATTAATAATATATATTATATATATATATATATATACTGTTCAGTAGTTCTTTAACTTTACAAAATAATAGTTTGACAACTATGGCTCTGAAAATTTTCAACCTCTTCAGCGCTCGTGCTGAACCTTCACTGCGGGTAAAAAACTTGGACCACAGACATGCGAGGGAGGAGAGGACGCTTGCTATCGATATATCTAGTCTTTTCGGTGCTGTTCTTCTTCTTTCATTCTCACTCATAAATTATCATTCAATACATTGTGCTTTTCTTCTTCTTCTCTTTATAACATCGCCAGCTCTTTTTACTTTCTTTCTCACTCTTCTTATCTGCATTATCACTTTGCAAATATAATAAATATTTTAAGCAAACATTGATCACCAGCCGTGCCTGATGCTACGTATAAATAGTCGACTCATATAAGTAGCGCAATAATGATGACGTTAAAAAGGCTTACTGAATATAAGGCAGCTTGATGAGACAAAAATATATATATGGTCGTTAGGTGCACCAAGGTTCAAGGCCACAGAGCTGACAGGCGGCACTACAATAAAATATAAATTTATATAAGGGGCGCGCCCCAGCTCATCTGTAATATATATATATTAATATATATAATAAAATATATTATTAATATAATAATATATTAATATATATATTATAATATTAATTTATAAATATATATATTATTATAATATATAATATATATATGATATATATATATAATATAATATTTTTAATTTATATAATATATATATATATTAATATTATATATATATATATATATTATATTATAATATAATATATTATATATATTAATATATTAATAAATATATGTATATATATAGTTATATTATATTATATATATAACTATTAATATATATTATATATACACATACTCATCACTTACAGACTAAACCTCACTATATGCTCTAATTCTTTTTACGTATACTCACTAGTATAATAGTATAAAATCACACTTTCCATTCAATATCTATTTTATTTTCAATATTATTCTCATTATGACTATTCACATTCTGTTTTCTAAACGTCAGTGTTTCAATCGTAGTATATATGAGTATTGTCGGCCTTAGATTTTGAGCCTTGGTCCTGGTTATTACCAATACTACTGATGGAAATTTTGGATAGTAGCAAGTACCGTGGCTTTATGACCATCAGGTATAGGTATAAAATTCATATAACTTATAATTTGTAATTTTAATTATTTAATTTATTATATATAATTATATTATATATTATTATTTATATTTATAATATTATATATTATATATATTTAATATATTTATAATAATAATATATATATTATATTATAATAATATTTTTTTTTTTGGTGTGGAAACGATACATCAACTAATTATTTATTTTATTATGTTACTCCTAACCTTTTAATATATTTTATTCAAATAACATTATTTACTCTATATATATATATCATTTGCAGCTGTGACATCGTGTTGTGCATGTTG
>JABUQX010127353.1:0-43555 GCA_015478945.1 Trachelipus rathkii | reverse complement strand
GAACAGAAAGCAAAAGTGCAGAAACTTATAACAAAAGAAATAACAAAATATGAGAAAAAACTTACCGATGAAATAAAATCTAATAAAAATAACAAATTATGGGAGAACATAAAGAAGCTTAAAGGAGTAGATAGAACCATAAAGGAGACAAAACTTCATTATGAAAATGGTGAACTAATACCAAAGGATGAAATTGAAAAAGAATTAACCGGATATTGGAAAACCATATACTGTAAACAAGAAAACCGAATGGCAGAAGAATGGGACGATGACTCAAAAGAAGAATACAAAAGACTTAACGAGCAAAGATACCAAAGGATACAAAGTGGGGCACATCAATTTCCAAGACAACTAAGAGAACATATGGACATGGCAAAAACAGTAAAAAATTCTGTAACACCCATGAATAAACCAGTAATAACCACAGATAAAGTCAGAAGGTGCTTACAAAAGCTCAAAGGGAAGAAGGCACCAGGTCCAGATGGTCTGAAGCCAGAACTATATAAGGTATTAATGAGAAGTGAACTAGGTATACAGGTTCTCACAAATTGTTTCAATAAAGAACTAGCAAAGGAACATAAACCAACATCATGGAAAACATCTATAACAAGTATGATAGAAAAAAAGAGGAATCCAACTGTAAAAGATTTAAGGCCTATTGCACTAACTGATACATCTTACAAACAATTCATGACATTAATTAAAAATGAAATTGAAGAACATATTAAAATATGTGATGAAATAAAGGAAAATCAATCCGGGTTCACAGAAGGTGCAAGAATTGAGGATAATCTTTTTATTTTGCAATACTGCGTGGAAGAATCATACAGAAGACACCTACCATTAATTGTAGTTTCTATTGACTTCAAAAAGGCTTTTGACTCAGTAAGTAGGGAATCACTGATAAGAGTTCTAAAAGAGTACAAGGTCCACCATGAAATAATAAGCGCCATTGCACAAGTATATACAGATGACAAAACCTACATTAAGTTAGGAAGTGAAATAGAAAATGTAGAGATAGAGTAATATATTGTGGAACTGCCTTGACTGCGCGCAGAAGATAGAAATGAACACTTCTGTCACTTCTGTGACGGACTCTCCAGAGTTTAAGGTCATGGTAGCCTCACTTACTGAAAAGATGTAAAAATCCATGCAGCAGCAGCAACAACAGTTTCAGCAGCTACTACAACAACAACAACAGCAGATTGCTGAAAACATGGAAAAAATGCAAAAAACCATGCAGCAGCAGCAACAACAGTTTCAGCAGCTACAACAACAGCAGCTTCAACAGCTACAAGTCCAACTGCAGCAGCAGCAACAACAATTTCAGCAGCAACAACAACAACTACAGCTGCAACAAGGCCAAATAGAAGAAATGGTGAGAGAAATGAAAAATGGGACATCCAAAATGGACAGGAAGCAGCTCACAGAAACCATAAGAGAAGAACTGTTTGAAATAGAAGACAAAAGAAAGAGAAAAAACAATCTGGTAATATACAATTTAAAGGAAAATGACATAAACAGGGAACAAAATGAAGGAAATGACAGAGAACATAGCTCTGAAATATTTAAGGAAATAGGAATGACAGAGTTTGAAATTGTTAAGACGGTAAGGCTAGGACGAAATATCCCCCTTCCAATGAAACCAAGACCCCTTTTAGTCGAGATGAAAACTGGGGAGGAAAAGTGGAATATCTTAAAGAAAGCGAAAGCATTAAGGAATAGTCAAAACTACCAGAGAATATACATCAATCCAGACCAGACAAAAAGAGAGAGGGAAGCAGGGAACTTGCTTAGAAAAGAGCTACAAGAAAGAAAACAAAATGGAGAAACCGGACTATATATAAAACAAGTTAAATATGGGAGGATGGAAATTTTCAGTAGACTTAAATGAAGATGATAGGAAAAATAAAATAGTAAACGACCTTAAGCTAACACTAAATCTGATTAATATCCAAGGACTGACACATACAAAATTAGCTGAAATCGAATTATTAGTAAATAAGGAAAATGATTTAGTATTTTTAGTTGAAACACAATTAACAATAGATAAGTTCTCACTTCGAGATGATTTATGCAATATAACAAGCAATAGAGATGAAGGGGACAAAAAAGGAGGAGGATTAATGGTAATATATAAGAAGAATAAACAGATAGAGGTTGAAAAACTAGGCAACAAACATAGTGATCTTTTATATTTTAGAGTAAAATTTTATGAAGTAGAATATAAATTTGTTTTAGTATATTTTGCAACAGGAAACAGACCAGAGGATAAAAAGAGAAATACCAAAATAAGAAAAGAATGTGAAACAATAATACAGAAAGAAAGTAAAAACAATCTTATGATCTTAGGAGACTTTAATGGACATATACCTGGGCTAGGGAATCAACCACTTGATAAACAGGGAGAAATGATTTTGGAGTGGATAGATGAGTATGAACTGAAACTACTAAACACATCTGAAGAATGTGATGGCCTTTACACGTGGCAGAGGAGCGACATGAGTAGTGTCATAGATTTTGCTCTGACAAATAATGCTATGAGTAGGCACATCCACCTGATGAAAATAGATGAAGACCGAGATGTATTCGATTTATCAGATCATAATTTAATCCAAATATATCTAAAGAGTAAAGTGAAAAAGCCTAATTACAAAAATGGGAGATGGTGCAATATTAGATATTATAGTACAGAACCAGTTCTGATGACAAGATATCTACAGAACCTAGAAAATAAAATGCATAACAAAAGAGTAGATACGTTGGAAGAGATGAACAAAATCATGAAACAGGCAGCAGATGATACTCTACTATAAACATACAGGAAAAAAGAAGATAAAACTGGGAAAAAGATAGAAAGACCATGGATGACAGAAGAAATAAGAAAGGAAATAAAAAAAAGAAGAGAAATTAATAGGAAAAGACGAAATGAGGCAGAAGACCATGCCAGGAATATGCTTTGGGAGCAGTATAAAGAACAGAAAGCAAAAGTGCAGAAACTTATAACAAAAGAAATAACAAAATATGAGAAAAAACTTACCGATGAAATAAAATCTAATAAAAATAACAAATTATGGGAGAACATAAAGAAGCTTAAAGGAGTAGATAGAACCATAAAGGAGACAAAACTTCATTATGAAAATGGTGAACTAATACCAAAGGATGAAATTGAAAAAGAATTAACCGGATATTGGAAAACCATATACTGTAAACAAGAAAACCGAATGGCAGAAGAATGGGACGATGACTCAAAAGAAGAATACAAAAGACTTAACGAGCAAAGATACCAAAGGATACAAAGTGGGGCACATCAATTTCCAAGACAACTAAGAGAACATATGGACATGGCAATAACAGTAAAAAATTCTGTAACACCCATGAATAAACCAGTAATAACCACAGATAAAGTCAGAAGGTGCTTACAAAAGCTCAAAGGGAAGAAGGCACCAGGTCCAGATGGTCTGAAGCCAGAACTATATAAGGTATTAATGAGAAGTGAACTAGGTATACAGGTTCTCACAAATTGTTTCAATAAAGAACTAGCAAAGGAACATAAACCAACATCATGGAAAACATCTATAACAAGTATGATAGAAAAAAAGAGGAACCCAACTGTAAAAGATTTAAGGCCTATTGCACTAACTGATACATCTTACAAACAATTCATGACATTAATTAAAAATGAAATTGAAGAACATATTAAAATATGTGATGAAATAAAGGAAAATCAATCCGGGTTCACAGAAGGTGCAAGAATTGAGGATAATCTTTTTATTTTGCAATACTGCGTGGAAGAATCATACAGAAGACACCTACCATTAATTGTAGTTTCTATTGACTTCAAAAAGGCTTTTGACTCAGTAAGTAGGGAATCACTGATAAAAGTTCTAAAAGAGTACAAGGTCCACCATGAAATAATAAGCGCCATTGCACAAGTATATACAGATGACAAAACCTACATTAAGTTAGGAAGTGAAATAGAAAATGTAGAGATAGAGTAATATATTGTGGAACTGCCTTGACTGCGCGCAGAAGATAGAAATGAACACTTCTGTCACTTCTGTGACGGACTCTCCAGAGTTTAAGGTCATGGTAGCCTCACTTACTGAAAAGATGTAAAAATCCATGCAGCAGCAGCAACAACAGTTTCAGCAGCTACTACAACAACAACAACAGCAGATTGCTGAAAACATGGAAAAAATGCAAAAAACCATGCAGCAGCAGCAACAACAGTTTCAGCAGCTACAACAACAGCAGCTTCAACAGCTACAAGTCCAACTGCAGCAGCAGCAACAACAATTTCAGCAGCAACAACAACAACTACAGCTGCAACAAGGCCAAATAGAAGAAATGGTGAGAGAAATGAAAAATGGGACATCCAAAATGGACAGGAAGCAGCTCACAGAAACCATAAGAGAAGAACTGTTTGAAATAGAAGACAAAAGAAAGAGAAAAAACAATCTTGTAATATACAATTTAAAGGAAAATGACATAAACAGGGAACAAAATGAAGGAAATGACAGAGAACATAGCTCTGAAATATTTAAGGAAATAGGAATGACAGAGTTTGAAATTGTTAAGACGGTAAGGCTAGGACGAAATATCCCCCTTCCAATGAAACCAAGACCCCTTTTAGTCGAGATGAAAACTGGGGAGGAAAAGTGGAATATCTTAAAAAAAGCGAAAGCATTAAGGAATAATCAACACTACCAGAGAATATACACCAATCCAGACCAGACAAAAAGAGAGAGGGAAGCAGGGAACTTACTTAGAAAAGAGCTAAAAGGAAGAAAACAAAATGGTGAAACCGGACTTTATATAAAACAAGTTAAATATGGGAGGATGGAAATTTTCAGTAGACTTAAATGAAGATGATAGGAAAAATAAAATAGTAAACGACCTTAAGCTAACACTAAATCTGATTAATATCCAAGGACTGACACATACAAAATTAGCTGAAATCGAATTATTAGTAAATAAGGAAAATGATTTAGTATTTTTAGTTGAAACACAATTAACAATAGATAAGTTCTCACTTCGAGATGATTTATGCAATATAACAAGCAATAGAGATGAAGGGGACAAAAAAGGAGGAGGATTAATGGTAATATATAAGAAGAATAAACAGATAGAGGTTGAAAAACTAGGCAACAAACATAGTGATCTTTTATATTTTAGAGTAAAATTTTATGAAGTAGAATATAAATTTGTTTTAGTATATTTTGCAACAGGAAACAGACCAGAGGATAAAAAGAGAAATACCAAAATAAGAAAAGAATGTGAAACAATAATACAGAAAGAAAGTAAAAACAATCTTATGATCTTAGGAGACTTTAATGGACATATACCTGGGCTAGGGAATCAACCACTTGATAAACAGGGAGAAATGATTTTGGAGTGGATAGATGAGTATGAACTGAAACTACTAAACACATCTGAAGAATGTGATGGCCTTTACACGTGGCAGAGGAGCGACATGAGTAGTGTCATAGATTTTGCTCTGACAAATAATGCTATGAGTAGGCACATCCACCTGATGAAAATAGATGAAGACCGAGATGTATTCGATTTATCAGATCATAATTTAATCCAAATATATCTAAAGAGTAAAGTGAAAAAGCCTAATTACAAAAATGGGAGATGGTGCAATATTAGATATTATAGTACAGAACCAGTTCTGATGACAAGATATCTACAGAACCTAGAAAATAAAATGCATAACAAAAGAGTAGATACGTTGGAAGAGATGAACAAAATCATGAAACAGGCAGCAGATGATACTCTACTAAAAACATACAGGAAAAAAGAAGATAAAACTGGAAAAAAGATAGAAAGACCATGGATGACAGAAGAAATAAGAAAGGAAATAAAAAAAAGAAGAGAAATTAATAGGAAAAGACGAAATGAGGCAGAAGACCATGCCAGGAATATGCTTTGGGAGCAGTATAAAGAACAGAAAGCAAAAGTGCAGAAACTTATAACAAAAGAAATAACAAAATATGAGAAAAAACTTACCGATGAAATAAAATCTAATAAAAATAACAAATTATGGGAGAACATAAAGAAGCTTAAAGGAGTAGATAGAACCATAAAGGAGACAAAACTTCATTATGAAAATGGTGAACTAATACCAAAGGATGAAATTGAAAAAGAATTAACCGGATATTGGAAAACCATATACTGTAAACAAGAAAACCGAATGGCAGAAGAATGGGACGATGACTCAAAAGAAGAATACAAAAGACTTAACGAGCAAAGATACCAAAGGATACAAAGTGGGGCACATCAATTTCCAAGACAACTAAGAGAACATATGGACATGGCAATAACAGTAAAAAATTCTGTAACACCCATGAATAAACCAGTAATAACCACAGATAAAGTCAGAAGGTGCTTACAAAAGCTCAAAGGGAAGAAGGCACCAGGTCCAGATGGTCTGAAGCCAGAACTATATAAGGTATTAATGAGAAGTGAACTAGGTATACAGGTTCTCACAAATTGTTTCAATAAAGAACTAGCAAAGGAACATAAACCAACATCATGGAAAACATCTATAACAAGTATGATAGAAAAAAAGAGGAACCCAACTGTAAAAGATTTAAGGCCTATTGCACTAACTGATACATCTTACAAACAATTCATGACATTAATTAAAAATGAAATTGAAGAACATATTAAAATATGTGATGAAATAAAGGAAAATCAATCCGGGTTCACAGAAGGTGCAAGAATTGAGGATAATCTTTTTATTTTGCAATACTGCGTGGAAGAATCATACAGAAGACACCTACCATTAATTGTAGTTTCTATTGACTTCAAAAAGGCTTTTGACTCAGTAAGTAGGGAATCACTGATAAGAGTTCTAAAAGAGTACAAGGTCCACCATGAAATAATAAGCGCCATTGCACAAGTATATACAGATGACAAAACCTACATTAAGTTAGGAAGTGAAATAGAAAATGTAGAGATAGAGTAATATATTGTGGAACTGCCTTGACTGCGCGCAGAAGATAGAAATGAACACTTCTGTCACTTCTGTGACGGACTCTCCAGAGTTTAAGGTCATGGTAGCCTCACTTACTGAAAAGATGTAAAAATCCATGCAGCAGCAGCAACAACAGTTTCAGCAGCTACTACAACAACAACAACAGCAGATTGCTGAAAACATGGAAAAAATGCAAAAAACCATGCAGCAGCAACAACAGTTTCAGCAGCTACAACAACAGCAGCTTCAACAGCTACAAGTCCAACTGCAGCAGCAGCAACAACAATTTCAGCAGCAACAACAACAACTACAGCTGCAACAAGGCCAAATAGAAGAAATGGTGAGAGAAATGAAAAATGGGACATCCAAAATGGACAGGAAGCAGCTCACAGAAACCATAAGAGAAGAACTGTTTGAAATAGAAGACAAAAGAAAGAGAAAAAACAATCTTGTAATATACAATTTAAAGGAAAATGACATAAACAGGGAACAAAATGAAGGAAATGACAGAGAACATAGCTCTGAAATATTTAAGGAAATAGGAATGACAGAGTTTGAAATTGTTAAGACGGTAAGGCTAGGACGAAATATCCCCCTTCCAATGAAACCAAGACCCCTTTTAGTCGAGATGAAAACTGGGGAGGAAAAGTGGAATATCTTAAAGAAAGCGAAAGCATTAAGGAATAGTCAAAACTACCAGAGAATATACATCAATCCAGACCAGACAAAAAGAGAGAGGGAAGCAGGGAACTTGCTTAGAAAAGAGCTACAAGAAAGAAAACAAAATGGAGAAACCGGACTATATATAAAACAAGTTAAATATGGGAGGATGGAAATTTTCAGTAGACTTAAATGAAGATGATAGGAAAAATAAAATAGTAAACGACCTTAAGCTAACACTAAATCTGATTAATATCCAAGGACTGACACATACAAAATTAGCTGAAATCGAATTATTAGTAAATAAGGAAAATGATTTAGTATTTTTAGTTGAAACACAATTAACAATAGATAAATTCTCACTTCGAGATGATTTATGCAATATAACAAGCAATAGAGATGAAGGGGACAAAAAAGGAGGAGGATTAATGGTAATATATAAGAAGAATAAACAGATAGAGGTTGAAAAACTAGGCAACAAACATAGTGATCTTTTATATTTTAGAGTAAAATTTTATGAAGTAGAATATAAATTTGTTTTAGTATATTTTGCAACAGGAAACAGACCAGAGGATAAAAAGAGAAATACCAAAATAAGAAAAGAATGTGAAACAATAATACAGAAAGAAAGTAAAAACAATCTTATGATCTTAGGAGACTTTAATGGACATATACCTGGGCTAGGGAATCAACCACTTGATAAACAGGGAGAAATGATTTTGGAGTGGATAGATGAGTATGAACTGAAACTACTAAACACATCTGAAGAATGTGATGGCCTTTACACGTGGCAGAGGAGCGACATGAGTAGTGTCATAGATTTTGCTCTGACAAATAATGCTATGAGTAGGCACATCCACCTGATGAAAATAGATGAAGACCGAGATGTATTCGATTTATCAGATCATAATTTAATCCAAATATATCTAAAGAGTAAAGTGAAAAAGCCTAATTACAAAAATGGGAGATGGTGCAATATTAGATATTATAGTACAGAACCAGTTCTGATGACAAGATATCTACAGAACCTAGAAAATAAAATGCATAACAAAAGAGTAGATACGTTGGAAGAGATGAACAAAATCATGAAACAGGCAGCAGATGATACTCTACTATAAACATACAGGAAAAAAGAAGATAAAACTGGGAAAAAGATAGAAAGACCATGGATGACAGAAGAAATAAGAAAGGAAATAAAAAAAAGGAAAAGAAAAATAGGAAAAGACGAAATGAGGCAGAAGACCATGCCAGGAATATGCTTTGGGAGCAGTATAAAGAACAGAAAGCAAAAGTGCAGAAACTTATAACAAAAGAAATAACAAAATATGAGAAAAAACTTACCGATGAAATAAAATCTAATAAAAATAACAAATTATGGGAGAACATAAAGAAGCTTAAAGGAGTAGATAGAACCATAAAGGAGACAAAACTTCATTATGAAAATGGTGAACTAATACCAAAGGATGAAATTGAAAAAGAATTAACCGGATATTGGAAAACCATATACTGTAAACAAGAAAACCGAATGGCAGAAGAATGGGACGATGACTCAAAAGAAGAATACAAAAGACTTAACGAGCAAAGATACCAAAGGATACAAAGTGGGGAACATCAATTTCCAAGACAACTAAGAGAACATATGGACATGGCAATAACAGAATAAACCAGTAATAACCACCGATAAAGTCAGAAGGTGCTTACAAAAGCTCAAAGGGAAGAAGGCACCAGGTCCAGATGGTCTGAAGCCAGAACTATATAAGGTATTAATGAGAAGTGAACTAGGTATACAGGTTCTCACAAATTGTTTCAATAAAGAACTAGCAAAGGAACATAAACCAACATCATGGAAAACATCTATAACAAGTATGATAGAAAAAAAGAGGAACCCAACTGTAAAAGATTTAAGGCCTATAGCACTAACTGATACATCCTACAAACAATTCATGACATTAATTAAAAATGAAATTGAAGAACATATTAAAATATGTGATGAAATAAAGGAAAATCAATCCGGGTTCACAGAAGGTGCAAGAATTGAGGATAATCTTTTTATTTTGCAATACTGCGTGGAAGAATCATACAGAAGACACCTACCATTAATTGTAGTCTCTATAGACTTCAAAAAGGCTTTTGACTCAGTAAGTAGGGAATCACTGATAAGAGTTCTAAAAGAGTACAAGGTCCACCATGAAATAATAAGCGCCATTGCACAAGTATATACAGATGACAAAACCTACATTAAGTTAGGAAGTGAAATAGAAAATGTAGAGATAGAGTAATATATTGTGGAACTGCCTTGACTGCGCGCAGAAGATAGAAATGAACACTTCTGTCACTTCTGTGACGGACTCTCCAGAGTTTAAGGTCATGGTAGCCTCACTTACTGAAAAGATGTAAAAATCCATGCAGCAGCAGCAACAACAGTTTCAGCAGCTACTACAACAACAACAACAGCAGATTGCTGAAAACATGGAAAAAATGCAAAAAACCATGCAGCAGCAGCAACAACAGTTTCAGCAGCTACAACAACAGCAGCTTCAACAGCTACAAGTCCAACTGCAGCAGCAGCAACAACAATTTCAGCAGCAACAACAACAACTACAGCTGCAACAAGGCCAAATAGAAGAAATGGTGAGAGAAATGAAAAATGGGACATCCAAAATGGACAGGAAGCAGCTCACAGAAACCATAAGAGAAGAACTGTTTGAAATAGAAGACAAAAGAAAGAGAAAAAACAATCTTGTAATATACAATTTAAAGGAAAATGACATAAACAGGGAACAAAATGAAGGAAATGACAGAGAACATAGCTCTGAAATATTTAAGGAAATAGGAATGACAGAGTTTGAAATTGTTAAGACGGTAAGGCTAGGACGAAATATCCCCCTTCCAATGAAACCAAGACCCCTTTTAGTCGAGATGAAAACTGGGGAGGAAAAGTGGAATATCTTAAAGAAAGCGAAAGCATTAAGGAATAGTCAAAACTACCAGAGAATATACATCAATCCAGACCAGACAAAAAGAGAGAGGGAAGCAGGGAACTTGCTTAGAAAAGAGCTACAAGAAAGAAAACAAAATGGAGAAACCGGACTATATATAAAACAAGTTAAATATGGGAGGATGGAAATTTTCAGTAGACTTAAATGAAGATGATAGGAAAAATAAAATAGTAAACGACCTTAAGCTAACACTAAATCTGATTAATATCCAAGGACTGACACATACAAAATTAGCTGAAATCGAATTATTAGTAAATAAGGAAAATGATTTTAAGTATTTTTGAGGATTGATACACAATTAACAATAGATAAGTTCTCACTTCGAGATGATTTATGCAATATAACAAGCAATAGAGATGAAGGGGACAAAAAAGGAGGAGTTGATTAATGCTAATATATAAGAAGTCTATATTTCGTAGTTATTTCTTTTTGGAGCCACTGCCCATGGTGTATTGATCTTTTATATTTTAAAGTAAAATTTTATGAAGTAGAATATAAATTTGTTTTAGTATATTTTGCAACAGGAAACAAACCAGAGGATAAAAAGAGAAATACCAAAATAAGAAAAGAATGTGAAACAATAATACAGAAAGAAAGTAAAAACAATCTTATGATCTTAGGAGACTTTAATGGACATATACCTGGGCTAGGGAATCAACCACTTGATAAACAGGGAGAAATGATTTTGGAGTGGATAGATGAGTATGAACTGAAACTACTAAACACATCTGAAGAATGTGATGGCCTTTACACGTGGCAGAGGAACGACATGAGTAGCGTCATAGATTTTGCTCTGACAAACAATGCTATGAGTAGGCACATCCACCTGATGAAAATAGATGAAGACCGAGATGTATTCGATTTATCAGATCATAATTTAATCCAAATATATCTAAAGAGTAAAGTGAAAAAGCCTAATTACAAAAATGGGAGATGGTGCAATATTAGATATTATAGTACAGAACCAGTTCTGATGACAAGGTATCTACAGAACCTAGAAAATAAAATGCATAACAAAAGAGTAGATACGTTGGAAGAGATGAACAAAATCATGAAACAGGCAGCAGATGATACTCTACTATAAACATACAGGAAAAAAGAAGATAAAACTGGGAAAAAGATAGAAAGACCATGGATGACAGAAGAAATAAGAAAGGAAATAAAAAAAAGAAAGAAATAATAGGAAAAGACGAAATGAGGCAGAAGACCATGCCAGAAATATGCTCTGGGAGCTGTATAAAGAACAGAAAACAAAAGTGCAGAAACTTGTAACACAAGAAATAACAAAATATGAGAAAAAACTTACCGATGAAATAAAATCTAATAAAAATAACAAATTATGGGAGAACATAAAGAAGCTTAAAGGAGTAGATAGAACCATAAAGGAGACAAAACTTCATTATGAAAATGGTGAACTAATACCAAAGGATGAAATAGAAAAAGAATTAACCGGATATTGGAAAACCATATACTGTAAACAAGAAAACCGAATGGCAGAAGAATGGGACGATGACTCAAAAGAAGAATACAAAAGACTTAACGAGCAAAGATACCAAAGGATACAAAGTGGGGCACATCAATTTCCAAGACAACTAAGAGAACATATGGACATGGCAAAAACAGTAAAAAATTCTGTAACACCCATGAATAAACCAGTAATAACCACAGATAAAGTCAGAAGGTGCTTACAAAAGCTCAAAGGGAAGAAGGCACCAGGTCCAGATGGTCTGAAGCCAGAACTATATAAGGTATTAATGAGAAGTGAACTAGGTATACAGGTTCTCACAAATTGTTTCAATAAAGAACTAGCAAAGGAACATAAACCAACATCATGGAAAACATCTATAACAAGTATGATAGAAAAAAAAGAGGAACCCAACTGTAAAAGATTTAAGGCCTATTGCACTAACTGATACATCTTACAAACAATTCATGACATTAATTAAAAATGAAATTGAAGAACATATTAAAATATGTGATGAAATAAAGGAAAATCAATCCGGGTTCACAGAAGGTGCAAGAATTGAGGATAATCTTTTTATTTTGCAATACTGCGTGGAAGAATCATACAGAAGACACCTACCATTAATTGTAGTTTCTATTGACTTCAAAAAGGCTTTTGACTCAGTAAGTAGGGAATCACTGATAAAAGTTCTAAAAGAGTACAAGGTTCACCATGAAATAATAAGCGCCATTGCACAAGTATATACAGATGACAAAACCTACATTAAGTTAGGAAGTGAAATAGAAAATGTAGAGATAGAGTAATATATTGTGGAACTGCCTTGACTGCGCGCAGAAGATAGAAATGAACACTTCTGTCACTTCTGTGACGGACTCTCCAGAGTTTAAGGTCATGGTAGCCTCACTTACTGAAAAGATGTAAAAATCCATGCAGCAGCAGCAACAACAGTTTCAGCAGCTACTACAACAACAACAACAGCAGATTGCTGAAAACATGGAAAAAATGCAAAAAACCATGCAGCAGCAGCAACAACAGTTTCAGCAGCTACAACAACAGCAGCTTCAACAGCTACAAGTCCAACTGCAGCAGCAGCAACAACAATTTCAGCAGCAACAACAACAACTACAGCTGCAACAAGGCCAAATAGAAGAAATGGTGAGAGAAATGAAAAATGGGACAACAAAAATGGACAGGAAGCAGCTCACAGAAACCATAAGAGAAGAACTGTTTGAAATAGAAGACAAAAGAAAGAGAAAAAACAATCTTGTAATATACAATTTAAAGGAAAATGACATAAACAGGGAACAAAATGAAGGAAATGACAGAGAACATAGCTCTGAAATATTTAAGGAAATAGGAATGACAGAGTTTGAAATTGTTAAGACGGTAAGGCTAGGACGAAATATCCCCCTTCCAATGAAACCAAGACCCCTTTTAGTCGAGATGAAAACTGGGGAGGAAAAGTGGAATATCTTAAAGAAAGCGAAAGCATTAAGGAATAGTCAAAACTACCAGAGAATATACATCAATCCAGACCAGACAAAAAGAGAGAGGGAAGCAGGGAACTTGCTTAGAAAAGAGCTACAAGAAAGAAAACAAAATGGAGAAACCGGACTATATATAAAACAAGTTAAATATGGGAGGATGGAAATTTTCAGTAGACTTAAATGAAGATGATAGGAAAAATAAAATAGTAAACGACCTTAAGCTAACACTAAATCTGATTAATATCCAAGGACTGACACATACAAAATTAGCTGAAATCGAATTATTAGTAAATAAGGAAAATGATTTAGTATTTTTAGTTGAAACACAATTAACAATAGATAAATTCTCACTTCGAGATGATTTATGCAATATAACAAGCAATAGAGATGAAGGGGACAAAAAAGGAGGAGGATTAATGGTAATATATAAGAAGAATAAACAGATAGAGGTTGAAAAACTAGGCAACAAACATAGTGATCTTTTATATTTTAGAGTAAAATTTTATGAAGTAGAATATAAATTTGTTTTAGTATATTTTGCAACAGGAAACAGACCAGAGGATAAAAAGAGAAATACCAAAATAAGAAAAGAATGTGAAACAATAATACAGAAAGAAAGTAAAAACAATCTTATGATCTTAGGAGACTTTAATGGACATATACCTGGGCTAGGGAATCAACCACTTGATAAACAGGGAGAAATGATTTTGGAGTGGATAGATGAGTATGAACTGAAACTACTAAACACATCTGAAGAATGTGATGGCCTTTACACGTGGCAGAGGAGCGACATGAGTAGTGTCATAGATTTTGCTCTGACAAATAATGCTATGAGTAGGCACATCCACCTGATGAAAATAGATGAAGACCGAGATGTATTCGATTTATCAGATCATAATTTAATCCAAATATATCTAAAGAGTAAAGTGAAAAAGCCTAATTACAAAAATGGGAGATGGTGCAATATTAGATATTATAGTACAGAACCAGTTCTGATGACAAGATATCTACAGAACCTAGAAAATAAAATGCATAACAAAAGAGTAGATACGTTGGAAGAGATGAACAAAATCATGAAACAGGCAGCAGATGATACTCTACTATAAACATACAGGAAAAAAGAAGATAAAACTGGGAAAAAGATAGAAAGACCATGGATGACAGAAGAAATAAGAAAGGAAATAAAAAAAGAAGAGAAATTAATAGGAAAAGACGAAATGAGGCAGAAGACCATGCCAGGAATATGCTTTGGGAGCAGTATAAAGAACAGAAAGCAAAAGTGCAGAAACTTATAACAAAAGAAATAACAAAATATGAGAAAAAACTTACCGATGAAATAAAATCTAATAAAAATAACAAATTATGGGAGAACATAAAGAAGCTTAAAGGAGTAGATAGAACCCTAAAGGAGACAAAACTTCATTATGAAAATGGTGAACTAATACCAAAGGATGAAATTGAAAAAGAATTAACCGGATATTGGAAAACCATATACTGTAAACAAGAAAACCGAATGGCAGAAGAATGGGACGATGACTCAAAAGAAGAATACAAAAGACTTAACGAGCAAAGATACCAAAGGATACAAAGTGGGGCACATCAATTTCCAAGACAACTAAGAGAACATATGGACATGGCAATAACAGTAAAAAATTCTGTAACACCCATGAATAAACCAGTAATAACCACAGATAAAGTCAGAAGGTGCTTACAAAAGCTCAAAGGGAAGAAGGCACCAGGTCCAGATGGTCTGAAGCCAGAACTATATAAGGTATTAATGAGAAGTGAACTAGGTATACAGGTTCTCACAAATTGTTTCAATAAAGAACTAGCAAAGGAACATAAACCAACATCATGGAAAACATCTATAACAAGTATGATAGAAAAAAAAGAGGAACCCAACTGTAAAAGATTTAAGGCCTATTGCACTAACTGATACATCTTACAAACAATTCATGACATTAATTAAAAATGAAATTGAAGAACATATTAAAATATGTGATGAAATAAAGGAAAATCAATCCGGGTTCACAGAAGGTGCAAGAATTGAGGATAATCTTTTTATTTTGCAATACTGCGTGGAAGAATCATACAGAAGACACCTACCATTAATTGTAGTTTCTATTGAACTTCAAAAAGGCTTTTGACTCAGTAAGTAGGGAATCACTGATAAAAGTTCTAAAAGAGTACAAGGTCCACCATGAAATAATAAGCGCCATTGCACAAGTATATACAGATGACAAAACCTACATTAAGTTAGGAAGTGAAATAGAAAATGTAGAGATAGAGTAATATATTGTGGAACTGCCTTGACTGCGCGCAGAAGATAGAAATGAACACTTCTGTCACTTCTGTGACGGACTCTCCAGAGTTTAAGGTCATGGTAGCCTCACTTACTGAAAAGATGTAAAAATCCATGCAGCAGCAGCAACAACAGTTTCAGCAGCTACTACAACAACAACAACAGCAGATTGCTGAAAACATGGAAAAAATGCAAAAAACCATGCAGCAGCAGCAACAACAGTTTCAGCAGCTACAACAACAGCAGCTTCAACAGCTACAAGTCCAACTGCAGCAGCAGCAACAACAATTTCAGCAGCAACAACAACAACTACAGCTGCAACAAGGCCAAATAGAAGAAATGGTGAGAGAAATGAAAAATGGGACATCCAAAATGGACAGGAAGCAGCTCACAGAAACCATAAGAGAAGAACTGTTTGAAATAGAAGACAAAAGAAAGAGAAAAAACAATCTTGTAATATACAATTTAAAGGAAAATGACATAAACAGGGAACAAAATGAAGGAAATGACAGAGAACATAGCTCTGAAATATTTAAGGAAATAGGAATGACAGAGTTTGAAATTGTTAAGACGGTAAGGCTAGGACGAAATATCCCCCTTCCAATGAAACCAAGACCCCTTTTAGTCGAGATGAAAACTGGGGAGGAAAAGTGGAATATCTTAAAGAAAGCGAAAGCATTAAGGAATAGTCAAAACTACCAGAGAATATACATCAATCCAGACCAGACAAAAAGAGAGAGGGAAGCAGGGAACTTGCTTAGAAAAGAGCTACAAGAAAGAAAACAAAATGGAGAAACCGGACTATATATAAAACAAGTTAAATATGGGAGGATGGAAATTTTCAGTAGACTTAAATGAAGATGATAGGAAAAATAAAATAGTAAACGACCTTAAGCTAACACTAAATCTGATTAATATCCAAGGACTGACACATACAAAATTAGCTGAAATCGAATTATTAGTAAATAAGGAAAATGATTTAGTATTTTTAGTTGAAACACAATTAACAATAGATAAGTTCTCACTTCGAGATGATTTATGCAATATAACAAGCAATAGAGATGAAGGGGACAAAAAAGGAGGAGGATTAATGGTAATATATAAGAAGAATAAACAGATAGAGGTTGAAAAACTAGGCAACAAACATAGTGATCTTTTATATTTTAGAGTAAAATTTTATGAAGTAGAATATAAATTTGTTTTAGTATATTTTGCAACAGGAAACAGACCAGAGGATAAAAAGAGAAATACCAAAATAAGAAAAGAATGTGAAACAATAATACAGAAAGAAAGTAAAAACAATCTTATGATCTTAGGAGACTTTAATGGACATATACCTGGGCTAGGGAATCAACCACTTGATAAACAGGGAGAAATGATTTTGGAGTGGATAGATGAGTATGAACTGAAACTACTAAACACATCTGAAGAATGTGATGGCCTTTACACGTGGCAGAGGAGCGACATGAGTAGTGTCATAGATTTTGCTCTGACAAATAATGCTATGAGTAGGCACATCCACCTGATGAAAATAGATGAAGACCGAGATGTATTCGATTTATCAGATCATAATTTAATCCAAATATATCTAAAGAGTAAAGTGAAAAAGCCTAATTACAAAAATGGGAGATTGTGCAATATTAGATATTATAGTACAGAACCAGTTCTGATGACAAGATATCTACAGAACCTAGAAAATAAAATGCATAACAAAAGAGTAGATACGTTGGAAGAGATGAACAAAATCATGAAACAGGCAGCAGATGATACTCTACTAATAAACATACAGGAAAAAAGAAGATAAAACTGGGAAAAAGATAGAAAGACCATGGATGACAGAAGAAATAAGAAAGGAAATAAAAAAAAGAAGAGAAATTAATAGGAAAAGACGAAATGAGGCAGAAGACCATGCCAGGAATATGCTTTGGGAGCAGTATAAAGAACAGAAAGCAAAAGTGCAGAAACTTATAACAAAAGAAATAACAAAATATGAGAAAAAACTTACCGATGAAATAAAATCTAATAAAAATAACAAATTATGGGAGAACATAAAGAAGCTTAAAGGAGTAGATAGAACCATAAAGGAGACAAAACTTCATTATGAAAATGGTGAACTAATACCAAAGGATGAAATTGAAAAAGAATTAACCGGATATTGGAAAACCATATACTGTAAACAAGAAAACCGAATGGCAGAAGAATGGGACGATGACTCAAAAGAAGAATACAAAAGACTTAACGAGCAAAGATACCAAAGGATACAAAGTGGGGCACATCAATTTCCAAGACAACTAAGAGAACATATGGACATGGCAAAAACAGTAAAAAATTCTGTAACACCCATGAATAAACCAGTAATAACCACAGATAAAGTCAGAAGGTGCTTACAAAAGCTCAAAGGGAAGAAGGCACCAGGTCCAGATGGTCTGAAGCCAGAACTATATAAGGTATTAATGAGAAGTGAACTAGGTATACAGGTTCTCACAAATTGTTTCAATAAAGAACTAGCAAAGGAACATAAACCAACATCATGGAAAACATCTATAACAAGTATGATAGAAAAAAAGAGGAACCCAACTGTAAAAGATTTAAGGCCTATTGCACTAACTGATACATCTTACAAACAATTCATGACATTAATTAAAAATGAAATTGAAGAACATATTAAAATATGTGATGAAATAAAGGAAAATCAATCCGGGTTCACAGAAGGTGCAAGAATTGAGGATAATCTTTTTATTTTGCAATACTGCGTGGAAGAATCATACAGAAGACACCTACCATTAATTGTAGTTTCTATTGACTTCAAAAAGGCTTTTGACTCAGTAAGTAGGGAATCACTGATAAAAGTTCTAAAAGAGTACAAGGTCCACCATGAAATAATAAGCGCCATTGCACAAGTATATACAGATGACAAAACCTACATTAAGTTAGGAAGTGAAATAGAAAATGTAGAGATAGAGTAATATATTGTGGAACTGCCTTGACTGCGCGCAGAAGATAGAAATGAACACTTCTGTCACTTCTGTGACGGACTCTCCAGAGTTTAAGGTCATGGTAGCCTCACTTACTGAAAAGATGTAAAAATCCATGCAGCAGCAGCAACAACAGTTTCAGCAGCTACTACAACAACAACAACAGCAGATTGCTGAAAACATGGAAAAAATGCAAAAAACCATGCAGCAGCAACAACAACAGTTTCAGCAGCTACAACAACAGCAGCTTCAACAGCTACAAGTCCAACTGCAGCAGCAGCAACAACAATTTCAGCAGCAACAACAACAACTACAGCTGCAACAAGGCCAAATAGAAGAAATGGTGAGAGAAATGAAAAATGGGACATCCAAAATGGACAGGAAGCAGCTCACAGAAACCATAAGAGAAGAACTGTTTGAAATAGAAGACAAGAGAAAGAGAAAAAACAATCTTGTAATATACAATTTAAAGGAAAATGACATAAACCGGGAACAAAATGAAGCAAATGACAGAGAACATAGCTCTGAAATATTTAAGGAAATAGGAATGACAGAGTTTGAAATTGTTAAGACGGTAAGGCTAGGACGAAATATCCCCCTTCCAATGAAACCAAGACCCCTTTTAGTCGAGATGAAAACTGGGGAGGAAAAGTGGAATATCTTAAAGAAAGCGAAAGCATTAAGGAATAGTCAAAACTACCAGAGAATATACATCAATCCAGACCAGACAAAAAGAGAGAGGGAAGCAGGGAACTTGCTTAGAAAAGAGCTACAAGAAAGAAAACAAAATGGAGAAACCGGACTATATATAAAACAAGTTAAATATGGGAGGATGGAAATTTTCAGTAGACTTAAATGAAGATGATAGGAAAAATAAAATAGTAAACGACCTTAGGCTAACACTAAACCTGATTAATATCCAAGGACTGACACATACAAAATTAGCTGAAATCGAATTATTAGTAAATAAGGAAAATGATTTAGTATTTTTAGTTGAAACACAATTAACAATAGATAAATTCTCACTTCGAGATGATTTATGCAATATAACAAGCAATAGAGATGAAGGGGACAAAAAAGGAGGAGGATTAATGGTAATATATAAGAAGAATAAACAGATAGAGGTTGAAAAACTAGGAAACAAACATAGTGATCTTTTATATTTTAGAGTAAAATTTTATGAAGTAGAATATAAATTTGTTTTAGTATATTTTGCAACAGGAAACAGACCAGAGGATAAAAAGAGAAATACCAAAATAAGAAAAGAATGTGAAACAATAATACAGGAAGAAAGTAAAAACAATCTTATGATCTTAGGAGACTTTAATGGACATATACCAGGGCTAGGGAATCAACCACTTGATAAACAGGGAGAAATGATTTTGGAGTGGATAGATGAGTATGAACTGAAACTACTAAACACATCTGAAGAATGTGATGGCCTTTACACGTGGCAGAGGAGCGACATGAGTAGTGTCATAGATTTTGCTCTGACAAATAATGCTATGAGTAGGCACATCCACCTGATGAAAATAGATGAAGACCGAGATGTATTCGATTTATCAGATCATAATTTAATCCAAATATATCTAAAGAGTAAAGTGAAAAAGCCTAATTACAAAAATGGGAGATGGTGCAATATTAGATATTATAGTACAGAACCAGTTCTGATGACAAGATATCTACAGAACCTAGAAAATAAAATGCATAACAAAAGAGTAGATACGTTGGAAGAGATGAACAAAATCATGAAACAGGCAGCAGATGATACTCTACTAAAAACATACAGGAAAAAAGAAGATAAAACTGGAAAAAAGATAGAAAGACCATGGATGACAGAAGAAATAAGAAAGGAAATAAAAAAGAAGAGAAATTAATAGGAAAAGACGAAATGAGGCAGAAGACCATGCCAGAAATATGCTCTGGGAGCAGTATAAAGAACAGAAAGCAAAAGTGCAGAAACTTATAACAAAAGAAATAACAAAATATGAGAAAAAACTTACCGATGAAATAAAATCTAATAAAAATAACAAATTATGGGAGAACATAAAGAAGCTTAAAGGAGTAGATAGAACCATAAAGGAGACAAAACTTCATTATGAAAATGGTGAACTAATACCAAAGGATGAAATTGAAAAAGAATTAACCGGATATTGGAAAACCATATACTGTAAACAAGAAAACCGAATGGCAGAAGAATGGGACGATGACTCAAAAGAAGAATACAAAAGACTTAACGAGCAAAGATACCAAAGGATACAAAGTGGGGCACATCAATTTCCAAGACAACTAAGAGAACATATGGACATGGCAAAAACAGTAAAAAATTCTGTAACACCCATGAATAAACCAGTAATAACCACAGATAAAGTCAGAAGGTGCTTACAAAAGCTCAAAGGGAAGAAGGCACCAGGTCCAGATGGTCTGAAGCCAGAACTATATAAGGTATTAATGAGAAGTGAACTAGGTATACAGGTTCTCACAAATTGTTTCAATAAAGAACTAGCAAAGGAACATAAACCAACATCATGGAAAACATCTATAACAAGTATGATAGAAAAAAAGAGGAACCCAACTGTAAAAGATTTAAGGCCTATTGCACTAACTGATACATCTTACAAACAATTCATGACATTAATTAAAAATGAAATTGAAGAACATATTAAAATATGTGATGAAATAAAGGAAAATCAATCCGGGTTCACAGAAGGTGCAAGAATTGAGGATAATCTTTTTATTTTGCAATACTGCGTGGAAGAATCATACAGAAGACACCTA
This sequence comes from Trachelipus rathkii, assembly GCA_015478945.1. NCBI lineage: Eukaryota > Metazoa > Arthropoda > Malacostraca > Isopoda > Trachelipodidae > Trachelipus > Trachelipus rathkii. The sequence goes on along the minus strand of JABUQX010127353.1, from coordinate 21,904 downwards.
CCATTAATTGTAGTTTCTATTGACTTCAAAAAGGCTTTTGACTCAGTAAGTAGGGAATCACTGATAAAAGTTCTAAAAGAGTACAAGGTCCACCATGAAATAATAAGCGCCATTGCACAAGTATATACAGATGACAAAACCTACATTAAGTTAGGAAGTGAAATAGAAAATGTAGAGATAGAGTAATATATTGTGGAACTGCCTTGACTGCGCGCAGAAGATAGAAATGAACACTTCTGTCACTTCTGTGACGGACTCTCCAGAGTTTAAGGTCATGGTAGCCTCACTTACTGAAAAGATGTAAAAATCCATGCAGCAGCAGCAACAACAGTTTCAGCAGCTACTACAACAACAACAACAGCAGATTGCTGAAAACATGGAAAAAATGCAAAAAACCATGCAGCAGCAGCAACAACAGTTTCAGCAGCTACAACAACAGCAGCTTCAACAGCTACAAGTCCAACTGCAGCAGCAGCAACAACAATTTCAGCAGCAACAACAACAACTACAGCTGCAACAAGGCCAAATAGAAGAAATGGTGAGAGAAATGAAAAATGGGACATCCAAAATGGACAGGAAGCAGCTCACAGAAACCATTAGAGAAGAACTGTTTGAAATAGAAGACAAAAGAAAGAGAAAAAACAATCTTGTAATATACAATTTAAAGGAAAATGACATAAACAGGGAACAAAATGAAGGAAATGACAGAGAACATAGCTCTGAAATATTTAAGGAAATAGGAATGACAGAGTTTGAAATTGTTAAGACGGTAAGGCTAGGACGAAATATCCCCCTTCCAATGAAACCAAGACCCCTTTTAGTCGAGATGAAAACTGGGGAGGAAAAGTGGAATATCTTAAAGAAAGCGAAAGCATTAAGGAATAGTCAAAACTACCAGAGAATATACATCAATCCAGACCAGACAAAAAGAGAGAGGGAAGCAGGGAACTTGCTTATAAAAGAGCTACAAGAAAGAAAACAAAATGGAGAAACCGGACTATATATAAAACAAGTTAAATATGGGAGGATGGAAATTTTCAGTAGACTTAAATGAAGATGATAGGAAAAATAAAATAGTAAACGACCTTAAGCTAACACTAAATCTGATTAATATCCAAGGACTGACACATACAAAATTAGCTGAAATCGAATTATTAGTAAATAAGGAAAATGATTTAGTATTTTTAGTTGAAACACAATTAACAATAGATAAATTCTCACTTCGAGATGATTTATGCAATATAACAAGCAATAGAGATGAAGGGGACAAAAAAGGAGGAGGATTAATGGTAATATATAAGAAGAATAAACAGATAGAGGTTGAAAAACTAGGCAACAAACATAGTGATCTTTTATATTTTAGAGTAAAATTTTATGAAGTAGAATATAAATTTGTTTTAGTATATTTTGCAACAGGAAACAGACCAGAGGATAAAAAGAGAAATACCAAAATAAGAAAAGAATGTGAAACAATAATACAGAAAGAAAGTAAAAACAATCTTATGATCTTAGGAGACTTTAATGGACATATACCTGGGCTAGGGAATCAACCACTTGATAAACAGGGAGAAATGATTTTGGAGTGGATAGATGAGTATGAACTGAAACTACTAAACACATCTGAAGAATGTGATGGCCTTTACACGTGGCAGAGGAGCGACATGAGTAGTGTCATAGATTTTGCTCTGACAAATAATGCTATGAGTAGGCACATCCACCTGATGAAAATAGATGAAGACCGAGATGTATTCGATTTATCAGATCATAATTTAATCCAAATATATCTAAAGAGTAAAGTGAAAAAGCCTAATTACAAAAATGGGAGATGGTGCAATATTAGATATTATAGTACAGAACCAGTTCTGATGACAAGATATCTACAGAACCTAGAAAATAAAATGCATAACAAAAGAGTAGATACGTTGGAAGAGATGAACAAAATCATGAAACAGCAGGGTTCACACTTTCTGGAAAGTCAGGGAAAGAGAAGATAAAACTGGGAAAAAGATAGAAAGACCATGGATGACAGAAGAAATAAGAAAAATTCCAAAAAAGTCATAAAAAGTCAGGGAAATTTTAAAATTTCCAAACATATGAAGAATGATCCATGGACCAAGTTACATATTTTTGATATATATTTTTTTCCCTTACTGTATAATTGTGGAATGAGAGATGTATTTGATAAGTGAATGAAAAGGATGGGCGAGGAATGACATTCCATAAATCTACTTCTATCCTGCTTCTTTCTATTTTTAGTTCACTATTACCTACTATTCTTCCTATTCTGTTCGTAGAAGTTGTTCCAAGTTCATCCTTCCGATTGAAGGTGATTGGTATATGGATGTGTTTTAGACTGTATGACTTATGACTTAATCTGTTTATATCTTTTTCTTTTTAGGAATTTATACTTTTTTTTTTTGAGGTGTTTTTTGAGGTTTGACAAAGTGATTTTTGTGTTTGGCTCAGTTGAAGGTATTTATTATTTGTTTATAAAATGACTTCAAGCAAAAAAAAAAACTTAACTTTAACGACCAGTGGTTGGACGTCAAACTGAACCTTGGTTCATTTCTGTTCACAGATTTACAATGTCTCATACTTAATATTATGGAAAGATTTCTTAAGTCCAGTAAAATGCCTGCTACAACCAACAACTAAGCTTTTTGCATTAGATTTACATGACAAACTTAAATGCCAGACTGTGCAAATCAAAATGACAGAAAAATTAGAAAGATTTCCTCTGAAGTACAAGCCTGTCCAATGGCTCTCATCATTGGATCCTAGTATATAGTTTTTCATCAGCCAGAACAAGGAAAACAAAGATTTGATTTATTGCTAGAGGCATTGTACCAATAACTGAATCACAGATTCTGTTGCTGAGAAAGAAAAAGCACTATACTCTACTTTGCAGTAAAGCTCATTCTACCCTTGAATTAAAATTCAAAATATTTTTGGATGGTGATTGTCTTTCTAAGAGACTTGATTAGTTTTTTTCTTCTATAGTACCTGGGAATCAATGTTATGTGGAATTGTGGCAAATTATTAAATTATGACTGATATTTTCGCATGGAAATGCGACAGTGGAAGAAGGGTTTCTATAAATTAAGCAATTTTAGTGGAGAATCTGAAAGAACAAAGTCTGATTTCTCAAAGAACAGGCACAATGCTATAAGATCTCATGAAAGTATTCATAAAGTTCCTATCACTCAAAAAATGTTGACAAATGTAAGAGCTGCCCATATGGGATATGAAGAACATCTCAAAGAGTCAAAACAGAACCAAAAAGAAGAAGAGAATAAAAAGGTTGAAAAAAGAAAATTATCCATACAGATCAATAAACTTGAAGAGCAGAGAAAGATGTTAAAACTGAATGCTTTAACAGAAGAAGCCGCTATAAAATCAAAAATTCAAATGCTTGAGAAGAAAAAGTTAATCTAAATCTCCCCATTTAGAACTTTTGGGATTACAGTGGACGCTATTCACCTAGGCTATTAATGTAAGCTTTTAATTTATTTTCTTTTTATATAAATAAAACTGTTTTCTTTTGAAAAAATAAAAAAGGAGTGCTTTGGATGGCTATGGGTAAGGTATAGGCTGATTACTAAAAAAAAAATAATTTTTTTAAATTCATCCATGATGATGAACAATTTCTAAAGTAAATTTCAATAATTAATGTATGAACTGAGTAATAGGCTGCAATAATAATTAATGAGATATTTTATAAACACCAATAGTACAGAACCAGTTCTGATGACAAGATATCTACAGAACCTAGAAAATAAAATGCATAACAAAAGAGGAAATCAAATTCAAAATTTTAGTGTGAACCCTGAACAGGCAGCAGATGATACTCTACTATAAACATACAGGAAAAAAGAAGATAAAACTGGGAAAAAGATAGAAAGACCATGGATGACAGAAGAAATAAGAAAGGAAATAAAAAAAAGAAGAGAAATTAATAGGAAAAGACGAAATGAGGCAGAAGACCATGCCAGGAATATGCTTTGGGAGCAGTATAAAGAACAGAAAGCAAAAGTGCAGAAACTTATAACAAAAGAAATAACAAAATATGAGAAAAAACTTACAGATGAAATAAAATCTAATAAAAATAACAAATTATGGGAGAACATAAAGAAGCTTAAAGGAGTAGATAGAACCATAAAGGAGACAAAACTTCATTATGAAAATGGTGAACTAATACCAAAGGATGAAATTGAAAAAGAATTAACCGGATATTGGAAAACCATATACTGTAAACAAGAAAACCGAATGGCAGAAGAATGGGACGATGACTCAAAAGAAGAATACAAAAGACTTAACGAGCAAAGATACCAAAGGATACAAAGTGGGGCACATCAATTTCCAAGACAACTAAGAGAACATATGGACATGGCAATAACAGTAAAAAATTCTGTAACACCCATGAATAAACCAGTAATAACCACAGATAAAGTCAGAAGGTGCTTACAAAAGCTCAAAGGGAAGAAGGCACCAGGTCCAGATGGTCTGAAGCCAGAACTATATAAGGTATTAATGAGAAGTGAACTAGGTATACAGGTTCTCACAAATTGTTTCAATAAAGAACTAGCAAAGGAACATAAACCAACATCATGGAAAACATCTATAACAAGTATGATAGAAAAAAAGAGGAACCCAACTGTAAAAGATTTAAGGCCTATTGCACTAACTGATACATCTTACAAACAATTCATGACATTAATTAAAAATGAAATTGAAGAACATATTAAAATATGTGATGAAATAAAGGAAAATCAATCCGGGTTCACAGAAGGTGCAAGAATTGAGGATAATCTTTTTATTTTGCAATACTGCGTGGAAGAATCATACAGAAGACACCTACCATTAATTGTAGTTTCTATTGACTTCAAAAAGGCTTTTGACTCAGTAAGTAGGGAATCACTGATAAAAGTTCTAAAAGAGTACAAGGTCCACCATGAAATAATAAGCGCCATTGCACAAGTATATACAGATGACAAAACCTACATTAAGTTAGGAAGTGAAATAGAAAATGTAGAGATAGAGTAATATATTGTGGAACTGCCTTGACTGCGCGCAGAAGATAGAAATGAACACTTCTGTCACTTCTGTGACGGACTCTCCAGAGTTTAAGGTCATGGTAGCCTCACTTACTGAAAAGATGTAAAAATCCATGCAGCAGCAGCAACAACAGTTTCAGCAGCTACTACAACAACAACAACAGCAGATTGCTGAAAACATGGAAAAAATGCAAAAAACCATGCAGCAGCAGCAACAACAGTTTCAGCAGCTACAACAACAGCAGCTTCAACAGCTACAAGTCCAACTGCAGCAGCAGCAACAACAATTTCAGCAGCAACAACAACAACTACAGCTGCAACAAGGCCAAATAGAAGAAATGGTGAGAGAAATGAAAAATGGGACATCCAAAATGGACAGGAAGCAGCTCACAGAAACCATAAGAGAAGAACTGTTTGAAATAGAAGACAAAAGAAAGAGAAAAAACAATCTTGTAATATACAATTTAAAGGAAAATGACATAAACAGGGAACAAAATGAAGGAAATGACAGAGAACATAGCTCTGAAATATTTAAGGAAATAGGAATGACAGAGTTTGAAATTGTTAAGACGGTAAGGCTAGGACGAAATATCCCCCTTCCAATGAAACCAAGACCCCTTTTAGTCGAGATGAAAACTGGGGAGGAAAAGTGGAATATCTTAAAGAAAGCGAAAGCATTAAGGAATAGTCAAAACTACCAGAGAATATACATCAATCCAGACCAGACAAAAAGAGAGAGGGAAGCAGGGAACTTGCTTAGAAAAGAGCTACAAGAAAGAAAACAAAATGGAGAAACCGGACTATATATAAAACAAGTTAAATATGGGAGGATGGAAATTTTCAGTAGACTTAAATGAAGATGATAGGAAAAATAAAATAGTAAACGACCTTAAGCTAACACTAAATCTGATTAATATCCAAGGACTGACACATACAAAATTAGCTGAAATCGAATTATTAGTAAATAAGGAAAATGATTTAGTATTTTTAGTTGAAACACAATTAACAATAGATAAATTCTCACTTCGAGATGATTTATGCAATATAACAAGCAATAGAGATGAAGGGGACAAAAAAGGAGGAGGATTAATGGTAATATATAAGAAGAATAAACAGATAGAGGTTGAAAAACTAGGCAACAAACATAGTGATCTTTTATATTTTAGAGTAAAATTTTATGAAGTAGAATATAAATTTGTTTTAGTATATTTTGCAACAGGAAACAGACCAGAGGATAAAAAGAGAAATACCAAAATAAGAAAAGAATGTGAAACAATAATACAGAAAGAAAGTAAAAACAATCTTATGATCTTAGGAGACTTTAATGGACATATACCTGGGCTAGGGAATCAACCACTTGATAAACAGGGAGAAATGATTTTGGAGTGGATAGATGAGTATGAACTGAAACTACTAAACACATCTGAAGAATGTGATGGCCTTTACACGTGGCAGAGGAGCGACATGAGTAGTGTCATAGATTTTGCTCTGACAAATAATGCTATGAGTAGGCACATCCACCTGATGAAAATAGATGAAGACCGAGATGTATTCGATTTATCAGATCATAATTTAATCCAAATATATCTAAAGAGTAAAGTGAAAAAGCCTAATTACAAAAATGGGAGATGGTGCAATATTAGATATTATAGTACAGAACCAGTTCTGATGACAAGCTATCTACAGAACCTAGAAAATAAAATGCATAACAAAAGAGTAGATACGTTGGAAGAGATGAATGAACAAAATCATGAAACAGCAGATGATACTCTACTAAAAACATACAGGAAAAAAGAAGATAAAACTGGGAAAAAGATAGAAAGACCATGGATGACAGAAGAAATAAGAAAGGAAATAAAAAAAAGAAGAGAAATTAATAGGAAGAGACGAAATGAGGCAGAAGACCATGCCAGGAATATGCTTTGGGAGCAGTATAAAGAACAGAAAGCAAAAGTGCAGAAACTTATAACAAAAGAAATAACAAAATATGAGAAAAAACTTACCGATGAAATAAAATCTAATAAAAATAACAAATTATGGGAGAACATAAAGAAGCTTAAAGGAGTAGATAGAACCATAAAGGAGACAAAACTTCATTATGAAAATGGTGAACTAATACCAAAGGATGAAATAGAAAAAGAATTAACTGGATATTGGAAAACCATATATTGTAAACAAGAAAACCGAATGGCAGAAGAATGGGACGATGACTCAAAAGAAGAATACAAAAGACTTAACGAGCAAAGATACCAAAGGATACAAAGTGGGGCACATCAATTTCCAAGACAACTAAGAGAACATATGGACATGGCAATAACAGTAAAAAATTCTGTAACACCCATGAATAAACCAGTAATAACCACAGATAAAGTCAGAAGGTGCTTACAAAAGCTCAAAGGGAAGAAGGCACCAGGTCCAGATGGTCTGAAGCCAGAACTATATAAGGTATTAATGAGAAGTGAACTAGGTATACAGGTTCTCACAAATTGTTTCAATAAAGAACTAGCAAAGGAACATAAACCAACATCATGGAAAACATCTATAACAAGTATGATAGAAAAAAAGAGGAACCCAACTGTAAAAGATTTAAGGCCTATTGCACTAACTGATACATCTTACAAACAATTCATGACATTAATTAAAAATGAAATTGAAGAACATATTAAAATATGTGATGAAATAAAGGAAAATCAATCCGGGTTCACAGAAGGTGCAAGAATTGAGGATAATCTTTTTATTTTGCAATACTGCGTGGAAGAATCATACAGAAGACACCTACCATTAATTGTAGTTTCTATTGACTTCAAAAAGGCTTTTGACTCAGTAAGTAGGGAATCACTGATAAAAGTTCTAAAAGAGTACAAGGTCCACCATGAAATAATAAGCGCCATTGCACAAGTATATACAGATGACAAAACCTACATTAAGTTAGGAAGTGAAATAGAAAATGTAGAGATAGAGGTTACTAGCGGAATAAAACAAGGGTGTACAGGGTCTACTACATTATTCAAACTTGTTACTTACAAAATAATTAAGGAACTGGAGAAAGAAAAGGGATTCAACAATGGTTCCATAAAAATAAACAGTCTATTCTTTGCTGATGATGGCCTGATCTTAGCAGAATCAGTAAACGACGCAGCTGCAAACATTAGAACATTACTACAGATAAGTGGGGAATGTGGTCTAGAAATAAACAAAGAGAAGAGCAATGTATTGATTTTTAATATGGAACAACCACCAATAGAAATTGAAGGAATTAAAGTGGTGGACAAAATAAAATACCTAGGCTTATATATAAACAATGAAAAAAATATGTTTAAGGCTCAGAAGATGCATCTCATAAATAAGGCCCACACCTTGGCCAGCCAAACAGGTTCAGTCATTGAGAAGAGCTGCAACAAGCTAATTATAGGGAAAACATACTGGAAAAATGTGGCACTCCCAGCAATTTTATATGGATCCAATGTAATGTGCTTCACAAAGCAAGAAATAGACAAGTTACAAACAATTGAAAACACAGTGTACCGGAAGATACTAGGAGGAACTAGATACACCCCAACTGCAACTCTGAGAGGAGAGATTGGAGCATCATCAATGCAGGGAAGAATAATAACTAACAAGTTAAAATTTATGAAATCAATATCAGAAGGAAAGAAAGAAGTCTTAAAGCACATTCTTGAAAAAATGAAGGCAGAAGGGAAAAAATGGTGGAAGACTGCACTTGGCTACATGGACAAAGTTATGATAGACATAGTAGCACTAGAAAGGCTAGACAAGAAGGAAATCTCTGAAAAAGTAAAAGCTTGGGACCTACGTCAATGGAAAGAAGAGATAGAAAGCAAAGATAGTCTACAAATGTACAGAAGATGGAAAATAGGAATTGAAGAAAGCTCAGATTACGACAACTCCTTCTACTCAGTGATACTTTTCAGGGCCAGATCCAATACTTTGAACCTAAAATGGAGAAACAGGTTCTCAAATGGCGAAATTAACTGTGACATATGTGGAGTTGAAGAAGACCTGATACACTTCATTTGTATCTGCCCAGAATATGAAGATCTCAGAAATAACTCCATTGAACTCCAAAGACTACATGCAGAAGACCTAAACGAGGTTGTTGGGAGATGGCTATTTAAACCTCACAACATAGAAGAAGTTAAATACATCTTAGGGAAGATGTGGGGAAGAAGAGAAAAGAGGATGTCTACAACAAATGACAATAATAGGAGATAACAATATTGAAATTGCAATAAAAATTGAAAATGATACAAATTTCAAATAATAATAATAATAATAATAATAATAATAATAATAATAAAATAATAATAACGTAACCTAACAATAATGCATACAAAAAACAATCCTACCTTTGATATGTAGCCCAATAGTGAAAATCCTTTGCCAGTAAACAGCAATACTTTAAAAACAATAAACTCTTTTTTGTTCTATTTACTTAGTCGTAAATACGTTATAAGAAAAATATTTACAAAAGACTAGAGTTTACAAGATTGGGGAAAAAAGAAATCTAGGAATGGTACCAAAACGAATGGCACCCAATAGAACAACAGAACCTTACACAAAGTCCCACTGGCGCCAGACTGCTTTGCTCCAGAACCGCTGCTTACCTAAAAAACTCCTATCTTTCCCTTTCCCTGAAACCATCAAAACCTCCAATCCAATCCAAGCTTTACTTTATTATTTTACTACTTAATAATTCAAAAGGCCAATAATTGATACATCTCAAAGCAAAAACTCGAAGCAAAAACTCGAAGCAAAAAATAGAAACAAAAGCAAAAATTAAGCAAAAACTTAAAGCAAATATAGCGGGACCAAAAAGCTCATGGGTCTTTCTTGAAGGAAGAAACGAAGAGCAACAAAAAATAAAGAAGCCAAACAGCAGACAGCTAAGCAGAAGCAGCAAACACCACAACCTAAAACAAAACAAAAAAAAACAATCATTCTTATATCTTTCTTCTTCTCTCTCTTCCCTTCCACATACTCCTTTATGCCACTAACATCCACTCTGCTTTTGGTAAACACATCCGCCAATTGATGCCTAGTATCAACCCATTCCACTCTTGAAACTTTCCTCTCATCCATCATGATCCATTTAATCCAAGCTATGTCATTCCTTAAAAATTTACTCTGTACTTGCGTAGCAGAGTAAATTGCATTCTTCAGAGTCTTACTATCCGTATACACAACCACCTCAAGTCTTTTGCCCCCGTACAACTGATACCACAACTCTTCTACATATATGCCAGCTTGTATACCTTCTATAAACGCAATCGCCTCAGCTTCAATCGTAGACCTTGCAACCCTCTTCATGCATTTAGATTTCCACGAAATTGGACACCTATTCCCATTCATATCTTTCAAAGTAACAATATAACCCACTTGAGGATTCACCCTACCCTCCATTCCATATGACGCGTCAGTATAAACTTCCACCACAATCTTCCCCTCAAGCTTACTCAACCAAACCCCTAACTCAACTTCTTTCTTCCTTTTCAATATGTTTATCAACTTTCTCATTTCATCCACTTTACCACCCTTAAAAAACCTACTCCTATCACTCACATCATAACATAAATCAGGTCTTGTCTGACCACATAACCAATTCATTTGCCCTACCAAAGATCTATACGTAGTCAATTCCTTCTTCTTCATCTCTCTATCACCAAAAAACTCCCTCTTATCAGGCACCACAATACCTTCCATATACTGCTTTTGTTCCAACCATACTCCATCCTTTCGTTCCTGAATATTCACTCCGATGTATTTAAACCCTCTCGCATCCTCTGTACCTATTTTAACCTTATCCTTCAATCTTCCTATAACTTTCTTGTGAAACCACTGGGATCCCCCAAAACAAAAATCATCAACATGTGTACACATAACTCCCTCCAACTGATCCCCGTTTTTCCACATAAAAAAAGCAGGTTCAAGCCTACTCTTCTTTCCCCCTAACTCAGTAATCACATCTACCACCTTCTCATACCAGGCACGAGCAGCGTCTTTTAAACCATATACCGTCTTCTGTAACTCCCAGACATACCCCTCATCTTCTGCTTCTTTAGGGGGAGCCACATACACACGCCTTTTAATCCTATCACCCTGTAAATAAGCAGACTTCACATCAATAGAATGACACTCCCAACCTTCCCTCTTAATCACACTTAAACACAATCTCAACACATCACCTGAACAGGTAGGTGCTTCCGTTATCAGATCTTCACCAGTCTCTTCAAAACCTCTAGCAACCAGCCTAGCCTTACAAACAGCTTTGCCCTCTTTCATTTTTTCCGTTATAACCCACCTAAGAGATATACACTTTTGACCTGTATCTTTCACCTTTTTAAAAACATCATTCGCCTCCCAGTTATCCATTTCTTGTATCTTAGCCTCCAACACTCTGTTATCATTCTCCTTTCCCATCAACCACACTTCTTCATCCTCGTTGATACATTCAATATCCTTGTAATTCCTGAAATCAATCCATCTATTCTCACCGCTCTCAACATCCTGTATATTGTAAGAGTCACTCCACTTCTTGCTTTTAGCTTTACCAGCTCTACCTAACACTCTTACTTCAATCCTTTCATTGCTGTCCTTATGCACGCACCTATATCTTTTTCCTACATTCACCTTGACATCACGTACTTCATCCACCTGTTGTTCATCATCCACCTGTTGTTCTTCTTGCACCGGTGTATTCACCATTTCCACTTCAACAAAGTCATTCACTCCATCTTCTCCACATACTTCCTCTTTCCTTTCATGTTCAGTCATTTCATTGTTAGCTCTGTCATCAATGTCCTTCGTAGGAATTCTGGACAACCGTGTAATGTGAACCCTAGCAACCTCCCGAAGTGTACCACCATGTTTCACTATCACCGTTTTCCCGTCTCTACCTATGACTTTCGCCGGGCCCCTCCATTCTTTATCAATCTCCCTCTTATAGTACACATTCTCCCCTGGTTCCACCAAATCTAATTTATGTTCCCTTATCTGGCCCTTTATAGCCCTCTTTAACCTATCGTCACTTTCTTGTTGAATGTGTATAATTCTACTCTTTTGAATGCCTTCTAAATGCTTTAATAGAACCTCGCTTTCTATACCTAGAACACCTAAACTCTCTTCATCCTCACTCGTACCATTAGGTAACCTAACATTTTTCCCAAACACAAGTTGATTAGGAGAATAACCGTTCCTATTTAATAAGCTATTCTTTGCAGCAACTGACCACATTAAACATACATCCCTATCCATCCCTTCATCTTTCATTTTCCTTATCGAATCCTTTAGTAAACCCACGGTTTTCTCACACTGCCCGTTACTCCAAGGACTCTCAGCAGCAGTAACCCATTGAGTCATACTGAACCTTTCACACATACATTTCATCTCCTCGTTTTGAAACTCTAACCCATTATCACTCAAAAAACGTTCAGGTGCCCCATATACACTAACCCATTTCATCAATATCTTATCCACTATCTCCTTTGGTTCTTTACTTTTTACCCATACTGCTTGGCAATACCTTGTACACAAATCAACCATCACCAAAAACCTCTTACCCTCTATCTCACCTAAATCCATTGCCACTGTTTCGTTAAACCTCCGTGAAAGAGGAAACCCTACTATCGGCCTACTCGGTGTCTTCTGATACCGGACACAGATACCACATTCATCACTTACACTATCCACAACCTCTTTTATTTCATTACCTGTTTCACCTTCCACTTCCTCCCTATACGCATCCCTAATCAAACCCCACAATCTACCTTTACTAGGATGCCCGAATTGAAGATGTAATCTTTTCACAACTTGTTTCCTGTCTTTCTTACTCATTAATTCTTCCTTCACACTACCACCCCACCAAACATCTTTCCATTTATCTCCTTTACGACGTAAGCATATCTTCATATGACCTCTTTCATCCATGTTGCACTTCACCACCATACCATCCAATACACCTATACTCGCTTCATTTCTCCCCAAATTCAGACAGATATCCATGTTCTTTAACGATTCATACCCAAATAACCACGGAACATCACCCTGAACCACCTCAGTCCTCAAAGAAAACCGTCTACCATTTATACAACAGGGTAAGTCCATTCTGTACACACCTTTATAACTAGTTTCACCAAACATATAGCTTACATTTATTTCCTTCTTTGACACAGCAGCTTCCTTCCTCTCCCATGCATCCAAATCCCACATTATGCGTGCTAGTCACTTTTCTCCAATCACGTTCTGCCCACATCCAGTATCTATAATTGCACATATCTCATCATACTTAGTTCTCTCATCCTCCTCCCTATCTACATAGTCATCATTGAGATAAACTTTATTACTCCCTCTTGTAATTACATTCTTTCCCTTAGCTACTTCTTTCTCATCCATTTCTTTTCTATCATACAACCCTTTTTCACTTCGTTTCCATGCTCCTCTTCCCACACTCCCTTCTTTACCATTTTTATACTGAAAACTCTTAGGACAATTAAAACCAAAATGATACAAAGAACCACAGACTACACACCTCATCACTCTCCCATACCTATCCCTCTTGTTCATCCTCTGTTCTCCACCAGATTCCCCTTCTCCCTTTTGCTCTTCTCTCTCTTTGCTTACCCATCCACTCCTCTTATTCCCGCTTTTATTACCAAAACCCTCACATATATTCAACAAAGCATCCTTGAACACCTTGAACTCCCATGCGTCTTTTCCACAATATGCTAACACCATCTGTCTCTGGTTGTTATCTACATTCGCTCCTTCTAATAAATGAACACACTTCATATCTTCCCCCAAATCAACTTTACCAACAACTTTACATTTTTTCTCTATCACTTCATACCTATTCACATATTCTCTCATTGTCTCTTCTAATCCTCTTTTTATATAAAAGAATTCAAGTATTCTATCATACCGATCCCGCTGTTGTTCCTTTCCATACTTTTTATCCAAGTCATCCAAAATCTTCATCACACCTTCTTCTTTCTCCAACCCCTCCCATTCTACATCACAAACACATTCAAAAGCCTTGTCCCCTAAGCTCATTAACACCTCTCCGGGCAGGACTCTCATAATTCTTTCCATCCACCTTATACCAGAGTTTCACCTTTTCTTCCCACATATCAAATGCATACAACCGTCAATTCATATCCGCACTTTGAAGGGAGGAACCACACCCTCTAATCGTTCTTTACCTCTGTCTCCACCGTAATTCACAACTCCCAAGTGCTTATCGAATCCATTAATCACCACCACATAAACTCTAATCTACCCTGTCCAGCCTGCCACGTTACGTAGCGGAACTACGCTCGTGCCTACCACATGGCACAAAAAATACAATGAAATAATCTTCCTACCACGAACACAATTAACCAAAATTTCGGGCATAACCCACAAAAAAAAACAAATCTACCAATATTATAGAGATTAGCCCAAGTACAATAGTACAACTTTGCCCAAGCAATAAAAACAAGCAACATCCATTCCAAAATGATACAACAAACTCCAGTTGTTGTTTAGCATAAAATAGTTACTCAGATACGATTGTTAATATAACTGGGTATATGAGAAAAAGATATTTACAAAAAAAATTACAGGAGAAAGATCCACCCATTAGAAGGAAAAAACGAAATCTAGGGAACGGTTACACAAACAGAAATGGCAACCTACAGAACCAACTCAAGGAAACGCCTTAACACTAAAAGTTAACTCCGAACGTGCGCACAGAACTGCATTGCCTCACAAGAACGCTGACATTACCTAAAAACTTCCTTATCTTCTACCCTATAATCCCTGAAGAACCATCAAAACCCAATCCACAATCCAAAAGCTAATCTTTACTATTTACTTAATTTTAACTACTTAATAATTTAATAATTCGTATAAAATAAATTAATAAAAACAAATTCAAAAGGGCCAATAAAGTAATAATTAATACTATCTGACAAGGATAATAAAAAATTAATATACTTGGGTTTACAGCACCGAAGAACGCCAAAAAACTAAAAATTAGCAAAAACTTTAAAAGACAGAATATCATAATGCGAGGGAGTCCAAAAGAAAGCATTCATTGGGTCGATTCATATAATGCAGGAAAGCGAAAACAAGAAGAGCAAAAACAAAAAAATAAAGAAGGCAACTAAAAAACAGGCAAAACAGCATAAGACGAAAGAAGCAGCATAAAACACGACGTACAAAACCTAAACTAAAAAGATAAAAAACAATAAATAAATTATAAATAGATATATTAATAATATATAGATAATTATATAGAAATAATAGAAATATATATAGTGGATATAAGATAAGATAATATATAGAGTATAATATAATGAATAATATATAAGATAATATAATTATAATAAATAAAGATAATAAAACAACATAAAAATATATATGGGAAAGTTCAATAAATATTTGATCTAAGTATTTTCTGAAAAAATTTCTAAGTTTAGAAAAGTTAACTAAAGTTAAGTAAAGTTAAGTAAAGTTAAGTTATTTTTATAGAATAAATTCTATAGTAGGACAAGAACGTTCTGGAAAATGAATGCCCAGATATAAGCTTGGCCACTAAAGAATTTTCCTTAAAAAATTACTTAACTTAACTTTTTAGACTTAAGAAATTTTTTGGAAAACTTTAAGAAAATAATTTTATCAGAATAATATGAACTGATTCCAAAATTAGAAACAAACTACCGATAGATAATATAAATAGATAGTACAACTTATGAGTATAAATATATATATAATATAATATAGTATAATAATAGATGATAAGAGAAGATATAATATATAAACATAGAAATATGATATATAATAAATAGAATAGATAAAAATATAGGATAAAGAGAAATAGTATATATAATATAATATATATAACTGATAATATAATATGAATAATAGAAGTTAAATTATTATAGTTATAATAAATAGAATATATAGACTCCAAAGTAATCCCGTGTATGTACCTATAATATAGTGGTAGAAATAACATAAAATACACATAAAAAAAAAGTACCTGTACATACCTATAAAGTCAGAAATAATAAATAAACCTGCCACGGAAGAATAGTATGAGCCAGGAACGGTGACATGGAAATAAAACATAGACACGTAAACACAGTAAATACCATATATATATAGTAAACAAGCACGAATAAACTGGAATACCGAATATTCAGGAGCTAATAAGTATTCGAAAAACGGAAGCAACCGAATTTAAACCTGAATATTCGGAAATGACCGAATAAAAATACACTTCGCTATTCGGCCAAATAGTTATTTCAAAGTTCAGTAGTCATCCAATTTAGGAAAAAAAGATAAAAGAAAACTTATACGACTGGTATCAACAATAAAATAAAAAAGCTGAAATTTTCTATGATAAATGGACTTTTGTAGAGACAGAATAGTAATATAAAGTAATATACGGAAGTGCTGATTTAACTAGAGATAGTAATTATATTAAATTCTTCGTGAATTTTGCTGTAATCATACATCCCGTATTTGACGTGCAGTAATCAGATGGAGAAGCCTAATTTTGGCATATATTTACCTAGTAATAAATTGTGTATCAAAATTAATCGATGGATGCCGCACCTAACGATAGAGTCTGGTATTAGATCGTTATAACCCTTCCGGCATAATTATCTCCACGACAGAACGCAGCAAGTCTACTCACTGGCGGTCCGATACTTCGGCAAGCATACGCTAAAGCGTAACATCTTTACCTAGTACGTATAAATCAACGGGCAAAATGGATGCAACAACCTGACACTAGGATAGATGTAAACTATCATCCCATCTGAAAAGCAGTTCGGATGGTCCTCATTGTTCACACCAAGTGGTAGAACTGATTACGATCTAATGGTATGAAGAAGAGTAGTATTGCCAGAATTGTACCTGAGCATGTATGGTCTTCAAGAGTGAATTGCATGAATAAAAATGACTACTAGAGACCAATGGCACAAAAAATTAAATAGCATTTTATCATAACACAGAGAAGCAGAGCTGCGAGGCTCTTCCAGTCAGATGGGTAACCTTGTGTATTGCAGTTAAGTTGCAGCCTACTACTCGCTATGGGGACTCCCAGCATACGATGCAGGTAGTGGTGACTGTTTATTGACTTCCAAGAGAAGTTTAAAGTGTGTGTTGTTACACAGCGGCAACAGGTATGCTTTCGGTTCCAGCAGGGTACTCGGTAAGGATGAGAGAGGGGATTATGCAAAAATCAAGACAGTTTGGAGAGGCTACAATATCAGGTACATGGATGGTAAATATGCGTCGACCTCAAAATTTTAAACATTTTGCTCGGTCAGCAAGCAGGTTTCACCAAATATTCCTGCTTCTTGTGCTATTGGGACAGCCGGGCGCAAAGGATCACTGGACCCAAAAGAGAATGGCCACCAAGGGAAACCTTGACGCCAGGTGACAGGAACATCATTACGTGAAAACCACTTTGTACAGAGAGAAAACATCCATCTTACCTCCACTACACATAAAAAACTTGTTTGAAGAAACAATTTGTGAAGGCCTGGGACTATGATGGTGAATGCTTCCGCTATAAATGCTCAACCTTTCCTTTGTGTGAGTGACAAGAAGAAAAAAGGCCTGGGATATTTGTATGGCCCACAAATTCGGACATCCTCCGTTGATGCTTGCCTTTGCTACAAATTAATGACTGTGTTATAGGCAAGAGCGTGGAATGCTTTTTCAGATGTAGCACAAGAATTTTCTGGGGAACAGGAAAGCCGAGAACCACTAACATTGTACCGGAACTGCTAGACAATTTCATTCTCATGGATGTAGAATGGGTATAAAGTTGCACTACTTACATTCCCACCTAAGAAAATTTCTGGATAACTTAGGCGGCGATGTTAGGGATGAGCAGGGTGAACGCTTCCATCAAGAATCTAAGCTCATGGAGGATGTTTACCAGGGCAAAGTGGGATAATCCAATATTGATGGCCGACTATTGTATGGAGCTTGATGAGGATATTCCCCTCCCCTCTCCCCCCCCCCCCCCCCAGACGCTATGCACAGTTAGATTCCGTCTACGAAGAGAAAGTTACTCCCATCGTAGGTATGTTTACATTAACTAAAACCCATTCTTTCTATTACATTCATTGTTGTCCCATATTATCTTTATTCAATAGTATGTATTATATGTTTAACATATATCTATTAAAGACATGTATTCATATCATTGTGATTTGTTTCTCTCCCTTCATATATCCAATATATATATATATTATAATATATATTATATAATATACTATATATATATATATATATATATATATATATATATTAATTATTATATATATATATATATATATATATATTATATATATATATATAATAGTATATATATATATACCTATAGTATATATATAATAATATATATATATATATATATATTATATATATATATATATATATATATATAATATATATATATATATATATATAATATATATATATATATATATATATATATATATATTATATATATATATATATATATATATATATATTACTATATGATATATTATACTATTCCCAATAATTGTGATAGAAAACCCTCTTGAAAAAAGGTAAAAATCATAAAATTTTACAAATCTGTGTTACACACAATATCTCACAAATGTGATGTGATATGCAAAAAACCGATTACATTTTTTGGAATCACCACATCAATAATCAATTGCGAAACCCCGTCCAGAAATTTCATGTTTACCAGTGTTTATATACAAAGTAATAAAACAAAAAGTAAATAACTATTTCTTACCGATAAGCAACCCATTCACATATTAAAAATAATTAAATGAAAATTGAAAAGGTTCGTAGTTAAAGATATTAACTAAACTTCATTTGAATTAGCTCTAAGGTTAAAATGACAACATTAGCAGTTCTTTCATTTTCAGGGATAAACCTATTTCTTGTGGGTTTCATAAATATTTCCTCCTGCTTCTAAATATTCTTTTCACTTTCGACTGATGACGGTGAAGCTGAAAGGTATTTTATTGCTAAGTTTTTTTAAATCATAAAAAAAATTTCCAATGTTTTCCACCAATTGAAGGAATATCATTGTCTTCACTGGTCAAAGAAGGCTATACTTATATATTTAGTTTATTTTCTTGATGTAATTCCGTACGTAGCCTTTACTTTATGCACAATAATCACATCGTCAGGGAGAATGGGACTTTTTTTTTCACTCTCACTTTCTTTTCTGTATGATGATTTTGATGCCACAAATTTCTTTAAAACAATCCATTAAAAGAAGTGAAAATGGAACCTTAAGCTTCACTTTCCCCACTACGTGAATCATCGTCAGGCAGAAGAGTCAGGAGCTAAATTCTTATGCATTTCTTTCCAGCCTCGACGACCATAATTTTTATTGATTCATCTGATTCATGTTGAAAAAATTAGCTGAATCGCAGATCTAAGAAATAAGCTACACACAAAGAATTATCACATAGAAAACTTAGATAGTCTTTTTTTCTACTGATTTTCTTAAGCTCTTCAAACGAGTGTAATTATTCCACTGAAGCTTTTGCGTTTAATTGCCTTATTTAAAAATAGATCTATTGCTAAAATGGAAGGATCACTTGGGCGACTGTTACTTCACCTTTAATGCTTGTGTGTTTTAGTGATGTTGTCAAAATGGCTCAAGTAAATGGAATAATTTTGCCCCTGAAAATCAAATCAAACATTTTCTGATTGCATTCAGCAGCGTATATGGATAGGAGAAGTTTTTGTTCAATACAATCTTTTAAGCATATCATAAGTTTTGTTCCAGCGTGTAGAAACGTCTTGAACTAATTTATGCTGGTTTGACATTCAGCTGGCATCTGTAAAGTTTTAAAGCTTTGCCCAGCTGCCGTTGCTGAATGGTGGAAAAATGAGAGGAATGCTTCTGCCAAGTAAATAAAATATCTTTAAAACAGACTTCTGACATATTGAATTCCTGAATGCATAGTTGCAACATTTGAATAAAACAAGAAATTGATACCTAACCACTCTCCCTAAAACAACATACCATGTTTAGAATTTTTTATATAATGATTCTGTTTTTTTAGAATATTGGAAAATGTCAAAAGCCCTTATAGGATCTGATAAATGACAAAATTTTTCGCCATATTGGCTTCAAAATTGGCTATATTTTTATTTTTTTTGGAAAATTAAGTTTCTAAAATTTTCAATTTAAATTGAAATAACTTTCCCTTATGTTTACGTAATTTTATTGCTCATAAGCTCAATATTCGGCCCGAATAGTCCGGCATATTGGGCCGAATACCGAATATTCGGTATTTGGCCGAATAGGCCGAATACTTACTGAATATTCGGCACATCCCTAATATAGTTATATATATATATATATATATATATATATATATATATATATATATATATATATAATATATATATATATATATATATACTATATATATATATATATATATTATATAGCTATATTATATATAGTATATATATATAGATATATATAATATATATAATATTTATTATATATATTATATAATAGTTATATATATATATAGTATATATATATATATATATATATATAATTATATATAATATATATATATATATATATATATATGATATATATATAGGTATAGTATATTATATATATATATATAATATATATATATATATAATTATAATATATATATATATATATATATATATATATATATATATAGATATATTATCACATTTAACGAATCCGGGAATCCGGATTCGGATTCGAATCCGAGGGTGCGTTTGATGGAATTCGGATTCGGATTTCGGATTTCGCAGCCTTTCCACACACACGGGATTCGGATTTCGGATTCGAATCCAAAGGGTGCTGGCTCGGATTCGATTCGAGCATTTACACATACGGGGGGGAAAAACTCGATTCGGAGCTCGATTCCGAATCCGATTGAATCCGAGTCTATTTCTTGTTTCTACAGGATGTCAAAAAAAATCATCATAAATAATAAAAAAAAACGAAAAACTTAAGAATTAAAATTGGCATCACTATTTAGGAGCCAACCACAGGAGTGCTGTGGGATCCAATCAAGTTGCATATTTCTATTATTTTTGGCTAATCATAACGCCATAGAAGAAATAGTTACTCCTGAAACATTGGAATAAAACTAAAATTTATAATAGAATATGTTAATAAGGACAGGGTCCCAATATTGGGCTCGTACTATGCCCAATTTTCATCCCCCCTAAAAATGGACATAAAATTCGGAATTAACAGCCGATTTTGAACCTAAAAACACCAAACTGTAGATTTTTTGCCCTCTAAAAACGTTGTTTTTTTGGTGTTTTCTGTGTCTGTAGTAATCTTTTCAGAATATTCAGTTTTTTTCAAAACCCACGTTTTGACATTTTCGCATCAACTTCCAGAATTTTTTGTCGAAATGACTTCAAAACTTGAGGTATGCATATATGGGGACCATTACCTGCAAAAGTTCTTTTTCTTTTTTCGATTTTTTTAGTTTGTGCTCAGCGTTGTCCATTTTAAACCACTTTTTTGGATTTAAAATGAAAAATATTGCGATAATCTTTTTCTTGTTTGGGCGAAGAGGATGAAATTTTTAGGGCATATATAATCGAGAGGGATGCACATTTTTTACTTAAATAATTTCTTTGTTATGCATTAGCTTTGGATTTGTTCTTGGAACAAAATTTTCAAAAAAAAAAAATTTTGGGGGGAAATTTTTAAAAAATTTTTCTTTGAGTATACAAAAAAAATTATCTAAGTAAAAAAAAAATGCATCTTCCCCGTTTATACAAGCCCTAAAAATGTGATGTTG